>SKCR01033906.1:0-42487 GCA_019454045.1 Zanthoxylum bungeanum | reverse complement strand
ATCGCCACGTGTCATCACCTCAGCATGCCACGCCAAAAAGTGATGGCGTCGCGACGCTAGAGGCCTACCGGGGTCTATAAATTGAGCTCGAGATTTCAGTTTTAGATGTACCTTCCTCTCTAATTTCTCTGATGTAAATAGGGAGTTTTCTATCTAGTTTCTTTTAAATTTTAGTTTTGTAATTAATTTTAATTACGTTCTGTAATAATAGTAATTTACTTTCTTTACTTTTTACAGTTTTTACTATTCACCATGATGAGGTAACTTCCCTCAGCTATGGTGAAAGGTAATTCTTTTACTGTTACTATTTAGATTAATCTCCCTTAAATATAATATATTCACTATTTAAAATATTGACTTAAAAAGGATACCGCCAGATTGGTCGGTTGGTAATTCATTTTAATCTGGTTTAAACCTGACTAATCAAGGATATCGCCAGATTGGTCGGTTGGTAATTAAATTTTCTTACCGCCTATATGGCAGGTTTATTTTGATTCCGCCTTTATGGATGATTGGACTTAATTTGACTTAATCAGGTTACCGCCTATATGGACGGTTGGTAAAATAATCACAAGTTAATATAGCCGGTCAATTTTCAGATGCATGTCGCATTATTATGGACCATTAATGATTTTCTAGCTTATGGTTCATTATCTATATGGAGCACTAAGGGATACATGGCATGTCCAGTTTGTGCGGGTCAAACACCTTCGCAACGATTACGGAATAAAATAAGATACACAGGGCACAAGAGATTTCTTGAGTTGAGTCAACCTTGGCGGAGGAGTAAATTATTCAACGGTCAACAAGAACCTCAGAGTATGCCCAGTCCATTGTCTGAATTCGACATACTTTGCCAACATCAACATCTCAGAGACAACACACCAGGGAAACATCCTAATAATATAGATAAAAATCAAAAACGTCAACCTGAAGAGTTGAATTGGACAGTAAAAAATATTTTCTTTGAGTTAGAATATTGGGAGACTCTGAGTTTGCGACATAATTTAGATGTAATGCATATAGAAAAAAACATATGTGAGAGTTTAGTGGGCACATTATTCAATATTCCGGGTAAGACAAAAGACACTGTAAATGCTAGATTGGACCTACAAGATCTTAGAATTCGCAATGAATTGCATTTACAAGTCACTTCTCGAGGTCTTATTAAGCCACCTACTAGTTACGTGCTAACTCAATCAGAGAAAAAATCATTATGTGATTGGCTGAAAATGGTTAAATTTCCTGATGATTATGCATCGAATATTGGGCGTTGGGTCAGATATGATACAACAATGTGGTTAAATAGTCACAATCGTCATGTGTGTCTCGAGATTCTCCTTCCTGTTGGCATTCGACCTTATCTGCCCCCGTCGTACTTGATCTATGTGGCTTCTTTAAACAATTATGTAAGAGGACATTAACCACATCTGTTATTGACGAACTTGAGCGAGGAATCGTGATAATCCTATGCAAGGTGGAGCGAATATTACCACCCAATTTTTTTGATGTGATGGTACATCTGGCCGTGCATTTACCGGCTGAAGCTAGGAATGGAGGTCATGTCCATTACAGATGAATGTATCCCATTGAGAGGTACAATACAGTTTTAAATATTACATTCTTAAATTTTTTATGTGCATTAAATTTATTATTAATGCAATTTGTTGTCATATCTGCCGGGCTTTGGGACATTACAAACAATATGTGAAAAATAAGGCGCGACCTGAAGGGTCAATAGCAGAAGCTGTTGTAATCAGTGAAGCAATAACATTTTGTTCGATGTACATGCAGAATATTGAAACTCATTTTAATCGTCGGCCATGAAACTATGATGGAGATGCAAGTAATAAGCAAGATATCACAGTGTTCCATCAAAATTGCAGACCATTTAGAGCAGTAGGTGTCAAATTACTAACATTTGAGGAAGTTCAACGTGCGCATTGGTTTATATTGAGTAATTGCGATGAAGTGCAACCGTATTTAACGTAAGTCCTTTTGGTGTATAACTATATTTTTTTTGCCATGCATTAACCTAACTCATTTTTTGTAGGCAACATATTACAATGCTACAATGTGGTGGTGACCATAACATTGATGGAAGACACAAAAAGAATTTCCTAAATTGTTTGAGACAACTGTAAGGCCTAACATTGTATATTTATTTTTATCCCAACAGTAAATATTTCAGTTTGTTATATTAACACATATATTTCTCTCATTGTTAGATAAACAACCAAGTGCAAAATGGTCAACTGAACTCGTCATCCTCGTTGGTTTCCTTGGCTTATGGGCCTCAAAAGAAGGCTTATGAATACAGTGGATGCATTGTGAACGGAGTTAGATTTCATACTGAGCAGCGAGATGTTGCACATGTCACTCAGAATTGTGGAATTGTAGTCTAAGGAGAACACGACTCAAATATTATTGACTTCTACGGATTGTTGCAATCAGTCATTGAGTTGATATACAGACCCAGACGACATATTGTGCTATTCGAATGCAAGTGTTTTGACACAAATGCCAGAAAGAGGAGAATTCAAGTTAGTAATCATCTAACGTCAATTAATGTTCAACGTTATTGGTACAAGAATGATCCATACATTTTTTGTACCCAAGCACGGTAAGTGATATATATATTTGATCCAAAGCTAGGAAATGGATGGATGGTGGTAGAAAAATTACAACATAGGGGCATTTGGTGTTGGACAATTATGACCCATAGCGTCACTATTTGTACAGATCATAGTGTTGTTGTACAAATTAACTATGTGACAAAGGAGATTGCTCTCTTATCATTTGTGATTAGATCACCTAGATGTATAAATGATAGGAGGTCCCTATAATTAGTTCCTGGATTGAAAATGATATGAGACAGTATCAGTCCACGAAGGATTAATCATTAAATATCCCTAGTCAGAGTATTATCGAGATTGGACATCGATTAATACGTAAAAGACTAGTATTACACTTGTGCGTGTTGTGAGGGCACAACAGCATAGTTCTCATATATTTGGGTATAGGATACTCATGCAAGTGTAATAGGAGGTTGTGTTTTATCGATGGTACGGGAAACAGCTTCGCTCTAGATAGACCCCTTTGGAATTCCATTGGTAGTATGACTATGTGTCTATGGAAGTCCGACATCAGAGTATGTGTATTTGGTCTTAACCTGAGACTTGCACCGCTAATACTTGCGACAATCAATATACTTTGGTTGCGGTCGTCCAGGGCTTTTACAGGTTCTGTGTACGCCTGTGGGAACATAGAAATCTGGGGTGACGCATGCTGTCCCGGGCTCGCGGCCCGGTCGGGAGTACGGAGTAGCCATAGAGGACTAAACCGGAGAATAATGGAGTCGCCACCTGGTGTGAACAGGGAAAATGTGATTTAAGGCCGCACTCACCCCTCGCAAGGGAAGACCTCAAACCGTTGGGTTCGGAATGGTCCCTTACTTATGTCACTTGTAATGAAAGGATTTGTGTAATAATTTAATCAGGCCTAAGTAACACTTATTTCCAAGAGTATCATGCTTCTAACTCTACATGCAGGGAATTAGTCATCACAACATGCAACATCACATGGCAATCTCATGAACATTTCTCGATCATATGATATGGAAAACTAATAACAACCTAATCATGCTTGAGTACTATCTCATGAACCTATTAACCAAATAACATGCTAACAGCCTAATCATGCTTGAATATCATCCCAAGAACACATAGAATGGATAAATGCAGGAATACAAATAATATGATTGGCTACATAATACAAGAAAGATCAACCAAGAGGCAATTATGCATGAATATGATAAGCTAGACTCAGTTCAGTGTGTGCGCATTCGTGTAGCGTTCGTAAACGCGTTCGAACGGTAAACATAAGGTTCGCGTTCGTGTGGCGTTTGATAACGCGTTCGAGCGGAAATAAAACAGAATGCTCACGTTCGTATGGCGTTTGTTAACGCGTTCGAACAGAAATGAAACAGAATGCTCACGTTCGTATGGCGTTCGTGAATGCGTTCGAACGGAAATGATACTTTATGCATGATATGGCAAAATGCATGCGAAATTCGAGTTGCGTTCGTAAACGCGTTCGGACGGGAACAGACCTGATGCATGAAATGGGACGCAATACATAAACAACAAAATAAATGGGCGCGGCGAAGTACTGCCGTAAAGGTGGCCTTTTGGGGCTCTTGGTCTCTCAAAGAGAGGACCTTTAGACCAACATAAGAAGCCCATGCGCGTCACATCACAACACATGAAATAAAGACAATAAAATTGTAGGACTTCGTATGCCCAATTGAACGTACATTCAACCCAAACACACTTCGTCCAGCGCGGCGAAGTAATGTCACAAAGGTGGCCTTTTAGGCTCTTCGTCTCTCAAATAGAGGACCTTTGGACTAACTCACTAAGCCCATGCGCTTGATTGAACCATGCATAAAAAGATAAAGACAATAATATCAAACTAAGTATGCCCGATTGAACGTATCTTGCATCCAAACGAACACACATCAACCGGCGCGGCAAAGCATCGTGGTAAAGGGCTTTAACCCCTCCCCATAGGGGATCTTTCATTCCACTTACTAAGCTCATGCGCTCGATTGAATCATGCATACATAAACAACATACAAATCCAAATGACGAAAAATAAATAAACCAAAGCAACACAAAGCAAAAGAGGGTGCCGTTTACTCAAGCGGTACGTGGAGTTGTGTCCTGAGTACAGATCATATTACCGTCCATTCGGAATCAGCTATGAAATTTATGTCCGGGTTTCCATCCAATATACCGCGATAGTTAACACATTTCTCATTCATCTAATACCCACAACACACATCATACACAAACAAGATTCAACGAATAAGTAAAATATAATAAAAATAAATAACAAAAATCAAGTGAAGACGAGTGTGAAAAGTACCCTCAGGTCTAACCTTTTAAGTCGTCTCTCGGACTCGCGTTTCACGAAGATCGGAAGGGGTAAAGCTCCGCAACTTTTCTGGTTCACTGGTTTGCCTTTTCCTTCGCTGTTTTGCCGCTCAAGCTACTGTTTCGAGTCCGTTTTGCTGCTGTTTCCTTGTGGTTTCGCTGCCGTTTCCTCTGTATTTTTTGCTTACTGTTTTTGGGTGTGTTCTTCCTGTAATTTTCATGTGTGTTGTATATCAGCTAGCTAGGGTTGAGAAGGTTGGTGAAGGGTTCTTTTTATAGGCAAAGGGTTAGGCTTGACAAGGAAATGGATTTGGCTAATTAAAGAGGGATTTGATTTGGTGTTGGATAAGGGAAGTCAAAGATTGAGGGGGGACAAATCTTGGCTAGATAGGGAAGGTTGAATATTTAGTTTATGTTGATTAGGCATACAATATTTTAAGTTTGGGAATAATATATTGGTTGATTGATTTTAACTTGGTATGATTATATTTGATTGGTTTAGATTAGGTATGATTATATTTTATGTTTTATTTAATTAGTAAATGGTTTAAATATTTTATTTAATTGACTTTTAATTTAATTAATATTTGATTTAATTAGGATGTGTCTTATGGGCTTGGTGGGCTAATTGGGTTTGGGTTGAGGCTAGCAGCAAAACCAGAATTACCGACACCGTTCGAACGCTTCCTCGAACGCGACACGAACGCCCGCAATCTGTTTGCCGTTCGAACGCATACACGAACGCAGCACGAACGAAAACAGTGAACCTTGTTTATTCTGAATTTCCCCTTCCGATATCCGTTTCACGCGGCTTCCGTGACTCAAAAGGTAGTGCCTCCAAATGAGACTCATCATCGGGTTTCACATGCAAAAATACAATGCCTACAACGCCTATGCTGGGTATATTGAGAATCGTAGTGTGTTGGGTGTGATGTCAAAACGGAAGTATCACTCCAGTCATAGTGGAGATGATGGTCACGTAGGATACGGTACTAGTACTCTTAAGTACTGCAGTCATCGGGATAAAATGACAAGGTCAGGTTTATCCGATTATAGAGACTAGTTACCAGACATCCGACATGTGCTTTGTACGGGGCATACACAATTCCAGCCCCAGGCCTAGCAAGTGATCATCTGATACTGGATCGACATACACAATACTACGTATACTACGCCTGATATAGATCTTTTATTCCTGTAAGGATATTTCTGGAGAATTGGGTAGGCATGGCGCTTTGCTAGAAGCCAACCTTGTCTTGTAAATCGGTATAAACGTAGTACGAGGTACTTACGTGTTCGGATAGTCCGACGACCGAATTTACTGCCAACATATCCGGGGATCTCATGGGTCGCTTCCCAAAGATTCACCGATGACGTATGAATCGCACTCTAAATTAATCTGGTATTAATTAGAAGAGAGAGAAAATTAATCTGGGATTAATTACAGAGATATTTTATCTGGGATAAAATATCATTAAAAGAGAGATAACGGTTAATTTGGAATTAATCGAGAAATTAATATATTTGATATATTAAATGAAATTAGATTTCGACGCGGAATTAAAATTAGATTTTAATTCGGGCGAACGAATTAATTTAGAATTAATTCGTTAGCGACGTGAATAGTAATTATGTTAGGCATGATTATTTAATTAAATTAGATTTAATTACGTCGCAACGGAAAATTCGTTAATTTGGAATTAGCGAACCCGAGCCCGAGATTGTTTACGAGCGCATTTGCATTTCGAATTCGAATGTGGCACACAAGTCAAATCAAGCGTCAAATCGCTAGTCGCAACTAGCGTCACATCATTCGTCAATCAAGTGATGCACGTCTTTCACTTTGAGTGATTGACGCAAGTCACTATTAATGAGTGATGTGAGTTGATGGAGGTTGATTGGCTTTAATTGCTTGACTTTTTGAAAGCCAAATTCACATGAAATGAATTTGAAATTCACATAAGTGTATTAGATACACTTTAGCCATCAACCAAAATCATCTATCTCTCACTTCATCTCTTTCACTCTCACACGCCCATGGGGCACATTTCTTCACTGGTTTGGCAGTGAACTGCCGGGAGCCAAGAGGAAAAGGGAAGCTTAGAGTAGCGATTTTGTGGCAAAATCGGGAGTGCTAGCACACTACGAAGTCATGTGAATGTGATAGGGAAGTTTACCCATGAGCCGGGAATCGTTTGACGAAGCTTGGAGCTCAAAACTTGGAGTCAAAAACCGAAAATTTGTGGACTGGTGCAGCTCACTGCCGTGACCTTGGAGGGAGCAGAATTTGATTTTTGTTCGTTGCCGCGTCGCTCAACCGATCGATGTGAGTATTCCGCAACTTCGTTGATTTGTATTCGAACTTATTTCATGCTTGTTTATGATCTTGGGACCTTAGCAAACACCAATATTTGGGACACGCATGAGAAAGATAGTGTTGAAATATCAGATGAAATACAAGAAGTCTCTGACAACTTCGAAGTTCCTAAACATATATTTCATGTATCAAATGTCACCGTTCTTGAAAATATCACATTAACTCGAGATAATACAGACGTTGAGATAATTCCTCATTCTGAAGTTAGCGTGGAAGTAGCAATTGAAGAAGAATTTGACACTGAAGATGACTTCGAGTCCAGTCACGAATCCTTAAATACCAAAGATAATAGTGACTAATCTAGTTAGTATATGACGTGATGAATGAATATTTTTTACTATTATAATGAATTTGATTGTTATTTTGAATTACTATCATCATGAATGATTGGTGTTGTTGTTGTCATGATTTATTAGTATATCATGGTTGAATGTTAGTTTTTGTTATTATTAAAATAATTTATTATCATACGCTTTAGCGTCGAAATACTAAATCGATGCTAAAATAATAACATTTAGCGTCGAAATATAAAGTCGTCGTAAAAAGTTAACATTTAGCGTCGATTTAAATATTTCGACGCTAAAGGTAAAATTTTTATTTTCCCTCGAAAAAATTTCATTAATTTCCATTTACCGCTATTTTTTTAGCGTCGAAATATTCGACGCTTAAATGAAAATAATTCGACGCTAAATGTTTATTAAAATCCATAATTTCGGTTTCCCCTCATTCTTCTCTGCTTCACGAAATCAGAAAATTCCCTCTAAGTTTCGACATTTTAGAGGCTTCAATCTTCAACCCAGAATCAATGTATTGTTATGTTTCTTGTGTTTCAATCTTCAATCTTCGACGCTAAATGTTATGTTTGTTGTGTTTCTAAATATTATGATTCTTGGCATATGTTTTTCGATTCTTCACATGTGTCTTTGTCTTTGTTCAGTGTGTAAATTGTCTGCTGGGTTTGTGTTTGTTCGGTGAAGGCAGGGGTAATGGGTTTGTGTTTGTTCGGTGAAGGCATGGGCAATGGGTTTGTGTTTGTTCGGTGAAGGCAGAGGTAATGGGTTTGTGTTTGTTCGGTGAAGGCAGGGGCAATGGGTTTGTGTTTGTTCAGTGAAGGCAGAGGCAATGGGTTGTGTTTGTTCGGTGAGGCATGGGCAATGAGTTTGTGTTTGTTCGGTGAAGGCAGGGGCAATGGGTTTGTGTTTGTTCGGTGAAGGCAGAGGCAATGGGTTAATACAAAGTTTACCTCTTAGTTTTCGAGTGTAGCGTAAAAGGTTCTTCAATTACCATAAACTTAGGGTAACACAATGTCACTTTTCAGGTTCCATTTTCAATCTCAAAATTAATAGCAGCTGGAGTTGGTGTTTCCATTCCAACTGAGCAATTGTTCAGAAGTCTGGTTCTCACAATTTTAATTCCTCTAATACTGGGGAAGGTAATATCTTCTTTGTCTTTATCTAACTTTTGAGGTAGAAAATTTTATGTAATTTGATAAACGAAGAGGAAAGGAGCAGGGATTCAGGTACTCATTTAATATTCATAGCCCACATGGTATAAAACCAGGCAATGAGTATAATTGATAACTTCAAGTGGCAGAGATTCGTTTAACAGTTTGCATGTCATTAACGTAAAGTTGAGATGTTTTGTTTTCCAAAATTAGTATTCTAAGTTTTACATTTCTGGTAAACTTATTTCTTGATCTACTGCTTCGTTGGTTCTCTATTGATATGATTTTTTAAATCACGAGCCATATTGGAGTGTTGGTTTATAGCAGACTGAATATAGTCTTAATCCTTTTAGCTCAGGTCAAATGCTCATTATTTTTATATGTGCCACTGAACTACACAAGTTTTGAAACTCTGCTGACTTGTTAAGAGCATATACAATTGCTCATTCATATATCAATTGTTGAGTTTGCTGAAGGGTGTAGGGATATTGTGTGGCAAAGTTTAGGGAAAGAAGATTCTTTTATGGGGAAGAATTTGAGGAAACTTAAAGGGCATTGTGAGAAAGTTTGTGGGAAATTTAGATTCTTCAATGAGTACTTGCCTGAAGATAAAGATCATATGCATGCTTGGTCTGTCATTTGCTTTGTTCTTGAACTTTGTGTGTTTTTGCAGATGGCACCGGGCAATCGCAGACGGGCTAATGCGACTCCATCTACATCAGCAATGACAGCTGGCCTTGATGGAGTCTCTGCTAGCACATGTGAGTCGAGTACAACGAAGGGTCGATGACGCACCCGTGGCCTGGGGTTGGCTAAGCACGTTAATGCTCACGACCGGATCCGGATTGAGATATTAGATGATGGACAAAGCCAAGTCGGACAACATAATTCAGCGTTTACTACAGCCATAGGTGCTACAGCTCGGTTGAAGCTCCCCAAAACTACGTTTCTTGGAGAAAGATACCGTGAGAGACGAAAATCAACCAGCTCTTCTTTTTGCTACTTGTGAGTTTCCTTACAGTATTAAGTTTTCGATATTGTTTTTTAGTTATAATTTTTATTTTATACTTATTTTTACTCGGTTGCTATTCCTGCAGGAGTGGTTCGACTTCGATCTGATCAAAGTGAATGTCCAACAATATATTGACTACCACATGGGGAAAACTAATAAGGATTATATGACAAAAGTTCTGAAACCAATATTCGACGAACATGGACCTTCATATGCTCCACAACATAAGCCTGATTTTATAGAGGAGCAAGACTGGACATTCTTATGTGAGTTTTGGTCTAGCAAGAAACACGAGGTAAATTTTAAAATAAACGAAAATTTATAATACTCTTTGTTTTCGGTACTTATAGTGTTGTTAAATGCAGGATAAATGTCACGCAAATGCGGAAAATCGAAGTCACTTGCGTTTTAACCACAGTGGAGGTTCGAAGCCATTTATTCAACATCGTGCCGAACATTCTGAGGTAAATATATCCTAACGTAAAATTTAACAGTTTATTGTTTTTACTAATGTGAAATAATACTAAATGTATTTTCTTTTTTAACAGAGTAGCATAGGTGAGGTGCAATCATTTCCAAATTTTTTCCGAGTGACGCATTACAATGAGAAAAACAAATGGATAAATGAAGAAGCCGAACGCTGCTATGTAAGTTTCAATTTTTAAAATAAAATAATAATTTTTATATATGTTAATTTTTTTTTCAAATTCTAACATTAACTTATTTTTTAAAACAGAACGAAATGATGGAACTTCAACATCAAACTCAGGAGACATGGTCCGACCTGATACCAGATGAGCAGTTGTCGCAATTGGTTTTCAAGAATCAGACAGCTTACAACGTCGGCCTTGGCACTCGTAAGAAGCCGACGTCATCTGCACGCAATACTCTTAATTTGGACAATGCCTCCTCTCTTCGAGACCAGTTAGCCACCACCCAAGACCGGCTAGCCACCACCGAAGACCAGCTAGTCACCACCCAAGACGAGCTGAAGAAGACTAAGGGGGAGCTACAACATGTCAATGTGGACCATGAGAAGAAGTTGGAGCAGTTCGAACAGCAGATGCTGGATTTCCGGCAGATGTTGGAGGCCTCACTCAGTCAGGGTGCATTGGGCTCGAGCGCCCCCATCACAGTAGCAATAAATTTTATATCCATTTGTATTAACATTTTGAACAAATAATTTTAATATAATATGTATTTTTTTTAAAAAAAAATTCAATATAATAATAAAATAATTATTATAATATTTCGTAATTCTGTTATTAATCAGGAATTTATTTTCAAATAATTAAAATATTAAATTAATTATTTTAGACCAAAAAGCAGTAAATTAATATTATTTTTAAAAAAAAACATTTGTTAACTATTTTCGTCGAACTAGTCGACGCTAAATGTGTTTTTGGCGTCGACTATATTCGACGCTAATAGTTAAAAAATCGCCGCTGTAAGTATACAATTATTATTTTTTAATATACTTTAGCGTCGTTTCATTTCGACGCTAAAAATCTACTTTTTAGCGTCGAATTATTTCGTCGCAATACCTTACCTATAGTGTCAGAATTTTTTTTTTAGCGTCGAATCTCTTTAATTCGACGCTAAATATTGTTCTCGTCCATGTTTGGGCGTCCAATTTTTGCGTCTAATTAATTTGACGCTAAGTTACATTTGCATCGAAAGTTTGGCTTTTGGCGTCGATTAGTTTCGACGCTAAAATGCATAATTTTTGTAGTGTCATAAACTTTAACAAAAATTTAACGAGAATTTTTTTAATTTTTTAAAAATACAGTGATTAATGAGTAATTGGCTCAAATTCTAAGGAGTAAAAGAAGTATTTATTTGTAAATTTTGAAAAAATATTATTGTCAAATTTAGGTCAATACGGATATGACCCATTTACTAGTAATGTTATTGTTAAAAGTCAAAATACGAATACAACCTCTTTATTAAATGTGTCTTATCATGTAACATGTTTAACAAAAATCACAACAACAACAACATAAACAACAAAAAGAAATTAATAATAATAATAATATAATATTGATGGTGATAAATCAAAACTTATATACATTAAAAATATATTATAAAAAATAACATACGGTAAAATATAACAAAATATATCAATAATATTTTTAGATAGTTATAGACAATATACACGACATAAATAATTATTTATGTCATAAATGAATTCGTAAATTAAAATCTTGAACATTAATACAACATAATAATAAAACTTATATATGACACAAATATCAATCGTATCATTTTACGTCAATTAAAAACTTAAAATTTTGTGTTCTATCCTACTTTGCCTCCCCCAATTATATAAGACCTCTACAACTTTAGTGTTGGTAATTTTTCCCCGAACCAAACGGGATCTCATCCCATATTCAGGATATAATTTGAAACATATTTTACATCTCAATTTGAAAACAGGATGAAAAAAATGTCCCGAAATTTTAAGCCGGATGGGACAACAAACGAGACGAAATTTTAATAGAATGAGACAAAATTTAACACGAGACGAGACTTAATGGAATGCAGGAAGTGATGGAAAAAATAATAAAATAAGACCGAGATATTTTTTAATCTCGATTATATAAATAAGACGAAACTAAAATTGACATATACCAACTCGTCTCTCATTTTGCCAATCTACCCCGGCCCTATTTATAACTTTCCGCTTTCAACCTTTTGCCTTCAGATTTTTGGAATTTGATCGGACTTGAGCCTCTCTAGCTTTGTAGTTTTGATATTTGGCACCAATAAAAAGCATAAATAAAATGTTTTTCATCTTATCTTCATTTTTTATACTAACTAATTCAATTAATAAAATCTCGTTAGTGGTATTAAAAAATTATGGAAGAGAGTTTAGTTGCCATAAAACTAAACTATTTTTATATAGATAAAAAATCCTATCTTCATTGTCTCATTATAAAAACTTAAAAATTAATAGATTTAATTTGTATAAAATAAAACTTTGTTAAATGCATTAGATAGTAAATACAAAATTATCAAGGAAATTTTCAATCATATATCATATATTATCAAAAATATATAAATCCTAAAATTTTATTTACCGGTCCATCTAAAAATTGAAAAGTGTAACAAACGTCATTATATTATGTAATATGTGTATATCCAATATTTACTATATTTTTCAATGATATACTTAAATTTGATACACTTTTCAATCTCTGGATAAATCATTGACAAAATTACAGGGTTTATTTATTTTTGAAAACATGGAAACATTGAGAATAAGATTCATAATTTCCCAATAATTAATGAGTGCATTAAAAATTTATCAAAACTCACCTTAATTAATTTATTATTATTAAAGATCTACTTAAAAATATGAGCGTCTTAAAGAGAAAATTTATTTTTAGAAAATTTTCCTTAAATCTGAGGATAAAATAAGAAAATAATATTAATAATTTTGCTTAGCTATGCATGGTAGTATGAGTGCGTATGAGTGAATTTTGAAAATAAAAAAATATTCTCGAGTTGAGCGTAATATATAAGTATGCTTATTTATAAATTTATCATATAATTTTAACATATTTACAATTAACCCAATATTTATTGAAAATAAGAAATAAAATTGCCGAGTCCTGTATATAACAGTATCCTTAAAAATTAGTAAAATCAAAACTAACACGAGCCTACCTCAATTTTAGCCACATTCGTGTATGCAGGACATGCAGGAACACATCAATTCAAGATAGACCAACCCCGAAATCGAGCTTGTGTGCGCGTAGAGAGAATCTCTATCAATAAGTCTTTACCATTATATAAACAAGCAACTATATATAAACCATTTTAAACTTAGTTGTTTTTTTAGATGTGTGACAAGTTTATTTCATTTAATTTTTCATTCTCAATGAGTGCGTTTTGTGAGACAAATTCTCATTCACCCGAAATATCATTTTGAGCATATTAATTTACCATTTCGAAGTATTCAAGAGCAGAATCCAAATTACTCATGATCTCAATTCCGTATTTGTGAGGCATATTTTCCAACACTTGCACACTTCAATCTTATAATTCATATCATATATTCCTTTTTGAATACACAGATCCGACCCGGCCCACGTGAAATCTTCTCTTCTTTGAATTGTGAGTTAGCCCTTTTCCTTTAAAATAATAATAATAATAAAAAAAACCGGATACGACCAGTAATTTGTTAACCCGGAAGGGACGGCAAGCCCATATTCAGTCAGAAGATACATACAAAACGCAAAGCCACGTGTCAACAAATAAGCAAGCAGACGACCGAGCTCGGGTAGGCTTAATTCAAAGTCATTCAATTAGTCATCAACTTTTTTTTAAAAGAAATAAAATAAAATTCAATCAAATCCACATTCGCATAAACAAACTGACACGGGGTCTCCTCCTCTTCTTAAACCTCAAATAATTTATAATCCTAGGGTTTCATCTCATCTCATCAGTCACCTATCAATCGATCACCACCGTTCTTTCAGTGATGGAAGAAGAAGAGGCCAAGCAATCAGAGGCTCATTTGACATCGGCCGCAGCGTTTGTTGAAGGGGGAATCCAAGACGCTTGCGACGATGCTTGCAGTATTTGCCTTGAACCCTTTACTGACAGCGATCCTTCATCGGTAACTTTCATTTTTTTTTTCAAAATTATTGATCGGATACCTTACTGTTATCATTTTACATAACCTTTGGATTTTTTTTTAATTTTTAATTTTTTTTTTTTTTTTTTGCCGCAGTTGACTGGTTGCAAGCATGAGTTCCATCTCCAGTGCATTCTCGAATGGTATGTCTGTTAATTTCAATTTCGATGAATTTAAATTTTTTTTTTCCAGTGCACATATTTTAGAGGTCATAGCAGACATAATTTTGGGTTAATAATGTATCCTAGCTAATGGAACTCAGCGTACGGATTAATATTGATGTGGCTTTGTGCATGAGCGGACCCGGGATATATAGGAAAAAAATACACCTAATAATAAAAGGAACATTGTGAATTTTATAGAAAAACAAGAGAGTAGCATAATAAAAATTTAATATTAAGAAAATAAGAGAGTAAAAAAAAAAGACTTATTCGTAATTTATCTTTCAATTCCATCTTATTGGAAAGTGGTGTCTTGATTCTGTTTAAAGAGCGGTACTTCACTATTTTTCACACACTTAAATAACAGTTTGAGAAAATTATGAAATATTCACTCTAGTATCACGCTAAAAGGCCGCATCGTTTTAAAATTTCAACTGTCATTCACTCTCTTTTGAGAAAATAACATGAGTTTTATATTATTTAAATTTAATAAATGGCAATTTCAGAAATTTATATAACAATTTTCCTTAGGGCTAGACCGGGTGTTGTGATTAAAAGCCACTGCTGCTGTGAAGTGGAACTTCTTATTGTGAAATTTTGAAATAAAAGTTAATTATGGTCGGTAAATATGATTTTAAAGGTAATAATTTTGACGGAATAGTAAGGGTAATTTTAGTTTTTCATCAATCAACTGCAGGATAAAATCACTTTAATTTCCAAATCACAATTAACTTTTAACAGTTGGTAGACAGAATTACCAAACGGAACCTCAGATCCGTTGGAGTATATTTTGGAAAAGAGAAAGAGATGACATTTTTTTGTTGTTATTTTATTCTTTTATTGCAGGTGTCAGAGAAGTTCGCAGTGCCCGATGTGTTGGCAACCTATCTCCTTGAAGGATCCCACTAGGTTTATATCCCATTCTCTTGCTTGTACTTTTTATTTTATTTTATTGTTTTTTATTTATTTGTTGGATGCTATTTAAGGATTTTTCTTATTTTTGCAGCCAGGAATTACTTGAGGCGGTAGAACAGGAGAGGAACTCTAGTTTGAATCAATCTAGAAATGCCACCATATTTCATCATCCAGCTCTGGGAGATTTTGAGTTGCAGGCATGTTTGTTTTCTACCTATGTTTTATTTCGTCAATAATCTCAAGTAATTTAGTTTGCTAGATGCAGTTTCATTTTAATGTTGTTGCCTTCAATGCAGTTGCCGGTTGGTGCAAATGATGCTGAACTTGAAGAACGTATTATCCAGCACTTGGCTGCAGCTGCTGCCATGGGGCGAGCACGTCACATTGCTAGAAGGGAAAGCCAGAGGAACAGATCATCTGCTCAAACTCGTCCACGGTTCTTGGTTTTCTCAACTCATCCCAATTCATCTAATGCTGATCCTGTGTCTTCATCTCCAACTCCGAGAGAAGGTGAAGCAGCTCCTACAATAACAGTAGCTGCTCCATCATCACCTACAACTGTGGGAGATGCATCTCCACAGAGGAGTACAGAATTACTTTCTGCTGAAACTGCGCAAGTTTCTGCATCAGCGTCTGGATCAAGTCCTGTTGCTTCCGGTCAACTTGGAAGTACCATAAACAGCAGGTATTTACTTTTCTTTGATCTGATTCTATATAATTTGATTATTCAGTGCCATGTAAAATTATCGCCATGTCAAACTATTGTTTATTTAATTGTTATGTTTTTTTTTAATTTTTTTATTATTATTTTTGTTGTGCTTTATATTTATTTTTTTTATTGCAGGAGGTCTTCTGATCAGCCTTCCCCAAATAGTCAGGATAGAGCAGGACCATCCGATTTCCAATCATTTTCAGAATCTCTTAAATCTCGATTTAATGCTGTTTCAATGAGGTGTCAATCTTATGGAACATTCTAGATTTCCAACTAGGGTTATATGATCTTTTTAAGAATATCTTTAATCTCCACCTCCTCCTCTTTTCAGGTACAAAGACTCTATTTCAAAGAGTACAAGAGGGTGGAAAGAGAGATTTTTTTCTCGCAACAATACCGTGGCAGAACTTGGGTCTGAAGATAGAAGGGAGGTTAATGCTGGAATTCCAACAGCTTCACATATGGAGCGCCTAGAAACCAGAGACAACAGTAATAGCACTGCTTCTGTATCAAGCAGTCCAAATAACTCAGTTCCAGAATCGAACAACCAGCAAATATCAGAGACTGCTGGTGGTAATCCTATGAATGATACTAATGTACCAGCTTCATGCGCTGCGAGTTCTGGTTCAAATTAAATTTGATTCAACGATTGAATCAGCTCAAAGCATTTATTCACCAAGG
The DNA here is from genome assembly GCA_019454045.1 of Zanthoxylum bungeanum. Lineage (NCBI taxonomy): Eukaryota > Viridiplantae > Streptophyta > Magnoliopsida > Sapindales > Rutaceae > Zanthoxylum > Zanthoxylum bungeanum. The sequence goes on along the minus strand of SKCR01033906.1, from coordinate 25,606 downwards.
TAAGTCAAGTTCTTTCTCCATTTAGATGAAAGATGTATTCCCTTCAGAACCTGTGATAATTTAGAAACTAGTTTACTTAATTTTATAGGATTATATGATAGTACTTAGTTGCTTCTGAATCTTTGTTCTGTTCTGTAATTAATATCTTCCTTTTTCTTTACTTCTTTTTGGAGGAAAAAATCATATATTCTCTGACATCTCTTTGGTTACTTCCATCATTTTAAATGGTAGACATGCTAATTTTCATCTATCTTTTTTTTTGGTCGATAAGAAACTATGAAAATGCATTAACGATGTAAAACAAAAAGAACACTACTGTGGACATGTTATCTGCAAAGAAACAAAATTTCCAGGAAGGGGAAGCAAAAGCTATACCAAGAACAATTGATAACAGTAACAAATAGTCAAAATCTGCTTATGTGAATGGTGGTCCATCCTTGTACAAAACTAGAACAGAGTATAGAACATTATGCCAAACCCACCTCTCAGTTCATCTGCCAAATGTCTTAAATTTTGATAGAGAAGATGAAAAACCTGGATTTTGCTGGAGCTTCGAAAGTTATCTTCCAGGCCCAACATCTCTTTCCTTCAGTAAATACAGATCAGAGTTTTTTTCTGGTTTGTAAATTATGATAGATGCTTCCCTACGCAAGACATGTCTGTGATCCACTCTTGTACAAAACTAAAACAGAGAATAGAACACTATGCCAAGCCCCTCTCTCAGTTCATCTGCCAAAAGTCTCAAATTTTAAAAAAAGAAGATGCAAAACAAGGATTTTGCGGGAACTTGGAAAGTTATCTTCCAGTCCCAGCATCTCTATCCTTTAGGAATACAGACTCTTTTTTTTCCTGGTTTGTAAATTATGATAGATGCTTCCTTACACATGCCTTATGATATGGTAGATGGCTATAGTGGCATGATGCTTCATGTTTATCAAATGCTTGGGCAACTATAAAATGGAAAGTTTAGAAGTCTGGTTTCCAAGTTATTCCCAATATGATCAACTTCCCCTGAATGAAGTTGCCTTTAACCTGAATGAGAATGCTTAGAGTGCCTTCTCATCCTGGAGGAACAGCTTTTAATGTAAAGTGTGCAGTCAGTTTGTGACAGCATCAAATGAATTTCCTACATCTTCCTATTAAGAACTTGATTTGGAAATATGTTTGGATTTTATGTTAGTGGGAACACTGTTTATGGACAACTCAATAATATTTTTTTTATGTCGAAGTGTGAGCCATTACTGAGGTTCCTTCTGCGGGTAGTCTTTTCGAATCCATTCATCTTTGAGGTTTGTTAACCTGCTGTGGTGCAATCTGGTGCTGAAGGTTTTAGGGAAACTCCATGTTCGATTTAGTGTAATGTCAATTACAGCTTCCCAGTGAATGTGAAATTTGTAAATTTAAACCACCACACTTTTGGATATCAACTAAGATTGCTGCCTTTTTTCCGTTAAATCTGTGCTTTGCACTCTGCCTTAATTTCTAGGGAAGAATTTGATTCTGCTCTTATCTCTGATGGCAACTATAGATGCTAGAAACACAATTATGAACCAAATGCCAGGACAAGTCATTCCTTCATTTTCACCTTGTCATATGGTTGGTCCTATCAAGTTCTTCATTATTCGGACAATCGGACATGGTAATGTCATGTGTATTTGAAAATAATGGAAGAGCATTCATTAGGAAGAAATCAAGCCCTTCTGACCTAGAAAAGCAGAGAGGGAGAGACTCAAACATGTCAAGTGATTTGACTTATCACTCAAGTGAAATTTTCCAAGTTGAAATTACCGTAATGATTAGGCTAGTTACTCTGGATGGGCTTCTATTTAAGCATGCTGGATCCTTTTTGTAAGGGTGGGCAAAGGTCGGTTCTGTTCAGTTCGAACCAAACCAAAAACCGATCGGTTCAAGAACTTAAGAACCGATTGGAACCGAATGGATCGAACTTTGATTTTGATTCGGTTTGGTTCAAAACCGAACCGAACCGGTTTTTTAGAAGAATTAACCCAACTGATCGGTTTAACTCAAACATAAACTGAAAAACCAAACCGAACTGAATTTTCGATTCGGTTCGATTAATTTTCCCACCCCTACCACTTTGTATGGAGTATTCGGAAGTCCTCTGAACACTTTTGTGTTTGTTTTCTCAATGTTCTGGGATAATCATTATCGTTTAAACGCGCGTGTTTGTTTTCTCAATGTTCTTGGATCGTCATTAGTAACCCATATAATGTATCTCTGTCAAAACAATTGCGTACTATATGATTTGTGTTTTTATAAAGTCAAAATATTTTATTCCTATATCTATGAAGGAGGCGTGAGGCCTCATAGTAAACCACATTAAACAAATTACTTCCAAGTACTCGAGGAATATTTGTTAGTCTGTTTAGAAGACTCTTTGGTATGATACATTCAGTTAAAAAAAAAAAAAAGAGCTGTGTGGAAGGTTGCAAAACATTTATTTCTGCAAGTTTGAGAAACAATCTCAATTAGTATGGAAGTACATGTCTTGTCTCTTATAATTTGAATGAGTCCATTTAATTTGATATGGGAACTATATGCAAATGTATGGTGCAACTGCTATCTTAATAAACCTTTTGTTTCTCTTTCATAATAATGCATGGGTGGTAGGTCTCCCTTACTCTGAACTCCCACCCTCCCTTTCATATTAGACTTGGCTTCGGAGGTATTGTTTGTGATGATTGCTTTAATGTCGCTGCTGCGGCTATGGCTATTTCTCCATTCTATGTTGCAATGCCCCTACGTCATTGATTTTGTTTCTTCTGATGAGGGGTGAAGTGATAAATGCTATGCTTTATTCTAACTGGGTTATTCTTAGGGTGGCTTATCTTATCTGCTGTGTGACAACATAGGATGACTAAACCTTTCCCATCCCACGTCTTTCAATTGTCCGTGGCCTATTCCTAATGAATTATGAAATAAATGTTCTCTTCAAGGATTTGAGAAGTTGAACAGGATTTGAGATAATGTAACGGAACTTGCATTGCACCTACCATCTAGTGCTGCTTTATTCTCGGAACATTCAAAATGAACTGATTCCATTTCTGTTGAAAGTATCAACGTAATCACATAGAAATCTTTGATATAATGTGGATGATCGTTTTTGCAGATATTGGGATACTGTAATTCGGTTGCCTTGCCTCTCACCAAGTCCATGGATAATCCTTTCAGGTACACAAAACATGATTGGTGATTGAGTTTTATTCATAAATGCCGAAAACTCTTATATTTGGACCTAGAAATGAGTAGGTGATTGTAAATTAGTTTATACTTGAAACTCTCTCTATATGTATCGATAGTTTATATTGAATCACTCATATACGCTGGGATTCAATGGTGTTATAGACTTTGCCAATGTATTTTTAAGTATACAAGCATGCGTGTGTTTTGTTTTTAATAGCCTCCATTTCTGAGTTTCTTTTATATATATATATATAGAGCATTAGATATTATCCGTGCCTACGACACGGTGTTACATAATTTATTGCATGATTCACCATTATCATTTTCAGAGAGATTTTATGATTCTCTTATTTGATTTATTTGGTAATATACAATTTCATTTTTCAGAGAGATTTTATAATGAAATGATTTTGTATCAGTCATTAGATTATAATGAAAATATTCGAGCCGTCAATTAAGTCACATAAATATAGACATTTGTATACATTATCTCTCTTAATCTTAATCATTCGTTACATTTTCTTTCATGGACACTGTTGTACTTATATATTTGATTTAATTTTAGACATCAATTCTTAACCATCAATTTAAGTAAATCTAATGGTTAAGATAATTGCTTATTTGACATTTAAAACAAGATTTAAAAATTAAAAATTGAGATGATATTTATTTTTTTTGAAATCGTTGGAAACCCACCGTCAAATGACTCTTTCCGGGTTTAAGCGGAACAGGTAAAATCTCCGATTGTCCCAAACTCTTATAAGAAATACACTCTTTAGATTCGAATTTAGGATTTCAATGTGAGATTCCGAGCCTTACACCACTAAGTAACACTTACTTATTAAAGAGAATATATACTCTTTAAATGCTTCATTGTTCCCCTGGATCTACTTCAATTAAAATTAAGTCGTTTTTATTTAATGATTAATTAGCGCTACTTGGCTCAACAATTTTCATTTGCTTGTAAGAAATTCAAATTTTTATTTAATTTTGATTTTAGTTTTGATATTCAATCATGTTTGAATTTAATTTAATAAGTATGCTTCGAATAAATTAAAAGCACAATATTTTTTTTTATGCCACACTACACGACATCAATTAATCAAACGTAGGGTATGGTAAATTATAAGAAAGTAATTCAATTTATATATAAAAAATGAAGCAGATCTTTGGGAAATATATATATATATATATATATGCGGCTTAAGTTTTTCTGGGATTTTAGGCAAAAAAAAAAAAATTAGTGAAATCTCACTAAATTTATTTTCTAACTAATTATGTCAAAATGCACATTTTTGTGCAGATATTTTTAGTAATTAAACTATTCAAGTATTGTTAAAAGAATACTCAAATTTATTTTTATATAAAAAAATAAGAATAATTGGTAAGTAATAATAAAAACTAATTTAACAAATAGTATAATGATAAGATTTGAACAATGATGCTATGATGACAATGACATATATTTATTTATGTATTTTTTAGAAAAAAAGAAAAATATTAATTGAGAATTAACATGAAAAATAATGAGGGAGTGAGATATACAAGTTCAATTAGATATACTTTTAAAAAAGAAAATAATCAAATTATTTGTTTTGAAAATAACAAAGACTAAGGTAATTGTTTATTAAAATCTAATATTTTAATAATATAAATTATTATCCACTATAATTAACTAATCAATTAGAAAGACAATATTATTTTTATGTAAAAATTATTATTAATTTTGTAATATAATTATATTTAAAAACACAAATTTCTATGAGAATCTTTTATTTGAGATGAGGCCAAAACGATCGTTTAAGTTATTTGAGAGTCGAGTCATCTATATTTGGGACCATTAAACCTTTGGATGAATCTATATTTTTGATCGTGTCCCTAGGACGGACCTGATCGAAACTCAACCCTTATTTTTGAGACCCACACATCGGTTTCAAAATTTACTATAGCATGTTATTCACGTAAAATGGAGGAATGTTAGACCAAATATGTGACAATTTAATAGAGAGCTCATTCATCTGATAGGAAATATGTTTCAATTCCGGAGGAAAATGAACAAAACTATTTTCTTGTTTGACAAAATTAATTAATTTTTTGTATTATTATTAACAAACTAATAGCTATTCAATTTCTCTCTCACTCTTGAGAGGCGTTTAAAGTTCAAACACCTTAATTTTTTTTTTAATAATAATCAAAAATTAAGAAATTAATATCATTTACTAAATTTAATATTTACTTAAATTTTTTTATATTGTAACTCTTTTAATCATCATAACTATACCAATAAAGTTTTTCATAAGATATAATTATCATTTAAAGTATTTAAAATACAGAAAAATAAAAAGAATAATAACAAAGTAAAAAATTATAAATATTTCATGAAATTAATCATCACTAAACACTAAATAAATTAAATAATGTAACAAATATAATTATAAAATAACAACATAACATGATTAGATTTTAAAAAATTCTATAAATTAAATTATTCAATCAATTCGTTCGGTTCGTTTTTTTAGTTAAAAATTATTTTAAATCGGTTCGGTTCGGTTTTTTAATTAAAATATCCAACAATTATTTTTGAAAATAAAAATGTCACTTCGATTCGATTTTTCAATTTCAGATATTTTTTTATCCACCTCTATTTCTAATCTCTACTCTTAAAAAAATTCAAATGTTGAAATTATTCTAGAAAAAGTAAATTTGTTTTTTTTTTTAAGAAAAAAAAAATAAAAATAAATCAAAAAGTCTACTCTAAATACAATCAAACATCATAAAAAATAAAACATAAAAAAGAATTTTTGAAATTAAAAGTCTTTACTTATACTAAAAAGCATACCAAACATGCAATAAATACAATGAAGAAATCAATTATTATTAGTCATATGTAAATATTAGTGTTATATTTACATATCATAAATGGTCCTTAATAATAATTTCAAGCAAGGCTAGCAATATATTTTTTTAAACAAATATTTGTTTAAAGACATTTTTAAAGTTTAAATAGCTTCATTCATATTTATTTTGTATTAAATAGTTTCCTATCTCTCGCTGAGGACTAGAACAGCTGCATGTCTCCTCCTAATTTTTCTCGGGATAAAATAATTTTCAATAATGATAGATATACTGAATAAATACTCTTTTAAACTGTGATTTTAAATTGAAATTTTGATTTAATTAAATAAATTTTTATACACACAAAATCTCATAATTGGTTTATAAATAGATTATGTACTCATTATGTACCCACATAATACATCTATAACTACTCAATAATTTTAATAAATTATAAATTCTTAACTCATTAAAAGATTAATAAATTCATAGAATTCTTCGAGAATAAAAACAACTGAGTGGATTTCTCGAGGTTGATTGACAGAGGTAAATGTAAGCATCATTGCACTTGATGAAAGATTTTGATGATGCAACACTCGCAGCTTAACGCAATCGCAAAGCTATACAAAAAGATGTCGAAACAAAATGGACGTGAAGACTGGAGCTTAAATGAAGAAATCAAGCGAAGTCTTATAGCTTAAGGCTCTCAATGTAAGTGAGTTGTTAATTCAAGTATTATAAGTTCATAAGACTCATACACATTCATTTATTGCAATAGAGTCATGTACATATGGTTTTAAACTTCAAATCCTGAGTTTTATACACTGGAACCGGTCTATCGGTCTATTTTAGACCTCACAGGTCTCTATATCGGCCTCAGTGTTCTCAAAACACCATTACTGGAACCAGACCAGACCTTACCGGTTTTCATACCAATCTATCTGGAATGAACATGCTCTCTGGAACTGTTACTGATATGAACCATAACAGTCAGTAATCTAGTAGGTCTTGCGCTTAAATGCTCAATGGTCATATTCTTATAGCCATTTGAATTGGCAGACCGGTATACCGGTCTCTGACACAAGCACACCGGTCTCAGGACAAAGAATTGGGGTAATTTTTTTATTTCTCTATAAATTGAGTCGTCATTTCATTTTTGTTTAATTCTATCACCTCCATACATTTTATAAAAAGCAAAAATAGAGAGTTTCATCAATCTTTTTATTCATATACTCTCTTGATTATCAAAACCCATTACATACTCCTTCATATCATTTAGAGAGCTTAGATTTATTTGAATATACACTCACATCTTAATCTTCTTTATCTTTTGTGTATGTATCCAATTGTGCTGTAAGACTTTCAATAACAATCTCTTATAATTGGGAAATCCCTTGTGTGAGTGGGGATATTCTCAAGGGTGCATTTGTCGTAAAGGTAGATGAGCATTGGAAGAAAACCTTATAAGGTTAAGAGGAACCTTGGATTAAAGACCTTTAGTGTACAAGTTTGGAATGAGCATAGAGAGAAAACTCTCATGTAAAATGTGGATTCACTTTTACATAGTGGAAAGTTTCAAGTGCGGCTTGGAGTAGTGGATGTAGGGTCCCCAAGGGGCGTGACTTGGTGATGTAGGGCTCATGATCTCACATTGAGGTCTCGAGTTCGAATTTAGGGAGTACGTTTCTTGTAAAAATCTGGGACAGTCGAGGGTTTTACCTGCTCCGCTTAAGCTCAGAAGGGGTGGTTTGGCGGTGAGTTTTCCAACGATTCAAAAAAAAAAAAGTAGTGGACGTATGCAAAGAGTTGGCCGAACCACTATATATCCGGTGTCAATTTCTCTAACACAATCTCTTTAATTTATTACAAATTTTGTATTGTATTTCCATATTATTGATAATTTAATTGTTGAGTGTATTATTTGAGAAAATTAATTAGTAAGATTAATAGTAAAGTTATTAACCAACTAGTTTAAAATTGAAAAAAATTTAATTTCGCTCATTCAATTCATCCCTCTTGGGTATTATTATTGTTTTGAGTGCAATGAATCCAATACAAACAAAACAAAAACGTCTCCCAGTCGCAGCCAATTATTAAATTACAAGCACTTCAACAATCACCTACTACTCTCCTTTGTTTCTATTAGTCTTCTGTGTCTTTGTTAGTTTGTTTTTGTTGAGCAATGGCGCCTAGAGGGTTTGTGTGCTTAGTGATTCTGATTCTGGCCATATACTGTGGCCTTGACCCTTTTAAGCACAGTGCAATTTCTGAGTTCCCCAACTTTGTGTCTCACAAGGTTGACATGCCGCCATGGTCTCTGATTCCTAAGGAGAAAGATGATAAGAACTTGCTTCAGAATTCGGAAATCAAGTTCATGAACCAAATTCAAGGCCCTGAGAGCTTGGCTTTTGACCCTCTTGGCCGTGGTCCTTATACTGGTGTTGCTGATGGCAGAATCCTCTTCTGGGATGGCCTTAAATGGAATGATTTTGCTTTTACTTCCAATAACAGGTCAGTTTTCGCTTCTGGGTTTTGTGTGTTCTTAGAATATTTTTGGTGATTCTGTGATTTTGTGCCCCCCGACACTGAACAATTTAGCAAATTTAACTTTGTGTTTTCTTACGTGATCAAGCCAATGGATGCATTTTATTTTAGTTATACATGATAGATAAAATATTTTTAATGAACCATTGATTTATCTTCTCAGAAATTCATATTGTTGTTGAAAGTTTGGTATTGTGATATGATTTAAAGAGTCATAATAATTACTGACACTAAATATTTCAAATATTATCAGTATTTTCCTGATGTTGTCATGTCTGTGATCTACTGATAATATAGTCACATTGACACAAAAATCGTATTAAAAAATGTATTCTAAATACTAGTGTCAGTGTATTCGGGCTCGAGCAACACTGAAACTATTAAAAAGTGTCAGTGAAATCCTTTATTGACACTATAATAATATTAGCGAAAGTCATTTTTGGCATAGTGTTTTCAAACAGAAAAGTTTATTAATTTCAGTATCAATCTGATCCTTGAAAATGGAATTTAGCTTTAAAAAGAAGGAAAAAAAAAATAAAAGTTCAAATGTAACTTGGCAGTGTCTGGTTTAAAGGTCGAATTCATCTATATATTTGTGCTTGTTTCTTAGAAAATATGTGAAGCCGTTTTTGTGGTTGTACCTCTAGTATATTGCTCCTGACTTGCTCATGGGGCGTGTCTTGGTGGTGTTGGATTTAGGATATCCTATGTTCGAATACAGAGGGTGCGTTTCTTATAAGAGCCTGAGACAACCAGTAGTTTTACCTACTCCGCTTAAGCCCGAGTCGGGTAGTTTGACTGCGGGGTTTCCAATGTTTCCAAAAAAAATAATAATAATAAATACTGCTCCTGACTTGCTAATCTCATTTCCATTGACAAATTGAGATACAGGTCGGAACTATGTAACCCCAAGCCGATTGCTACGAGTTACTTGAAGAATGAGCACATCTGTGGCAGGCCTTTGGGGCTCCGATTTGACAAGAAAACTGGTGATTTATACATTGCAGATGCATATTTTGGTCTGATGAAGGTTGGTCCCCAAGGTGGATTGGCAACATCACTTGCAACTGAAGCAGAAGGCGTTCCACTGAAGTTCACCAATGATCTAGACATTGACGATGAAGGGAATGTTTACTTTACTGACAGCAGCACCAATTATCAGAGGAGGCGAGTGAACTTAATTGCTACTCCTTCCAATATTCTGATAGTTTAATTTTTCTACTGCTAATATTATATGTTATAAATAGTTATAACTTATAACAAGCGTCAAAATAACCTTAAAAATACCTAATACATCGCCGTCTTTGACAAGTCAAAAGTTGGGTTGATCAGTCAAACATGCAGAATTTTATTTAATATATAAAGAATCATAATTTCAAATACCTAAGCAGCTGCTTCAAAACCCGCTGTGTCTAGGTGATGGCTTTAACAGCATAGGTGAGAAAGAGTATTGCTTCATGTAGGGCATTATAATGCTATTAATTTGACAATTAACGTCATGTTTAGAAATGTTTGTCCTACCCTTAATCGCTCCTTACATTTTTTAGATTACTTTCTTCAGTTCTTGTTGTCTGATGAGTTTGAAAGCATGAAATGACCACAAATCGAAAGACGAGTCATAGTAACTGACTTGATGACATCTCAATTCTATAAATTTTCCTCTGTAACTTATAGCAGTCATAAGGACCAGTACTTGAAAGAGAGGCTCGTGTTACCAATGATGTCTGCCCTCTTTTACTTAAGATATCTGTGAGATTTGAAAGGCTTAGTAAGGTAAAAAAAAAATGTGGGAATTGGTCGGTAGATGCCTCTCATTCCTCATCCAGGCAAATGCAAAAGACAAACATACCCACGTTCTTCACTGGATGATTCTAGTCCTGTAAAGATTACAAGTTTGCTACTTAATTCTGAAATTCTTGCAATTTTTTTTGAATTAATCATTATTATTGTAAAAAAGATGCATTATTTTGGATGGCAAACAGAGGAAGTGAAGGCGAATTTTCTAGAATCCAAGTTCTTCACAAATCATTTTCTTACTATTATTTTGGGACAAAATTTTGATGTGTTATTTCTTTCCTCAAATTGTTTTCTATAACCATTAACCAATAGATTCTGAATTCTCAACTTGATTGTTTTTCTATTGCCGAATGCAAATTCGATCTTTGATTTTTAAGTAGAAATTACTGAAGCTAGTTTCTGAACTTTTTTAATTTTTCGCATAACTCTAGATACAATTTTAGTCCAATGAATTTAATTATCGGATTGTTTATAAGACTCAAAGATTGTAAATGCCAAGATATTAGAGGGTAGCTTTGCACAAATGTTAAAGTCAATGGTAAGTTCTGTGTTTTCCATGTGAGATTATTAACATGGTACTTGGTACTTGGTAGTAGGACTCTTTTAAAAAATAAATAAAAATTAATTCCTAACAATTGTGGTGCATTATTTCTGACACTGTATTCTCTCTCAGAAACTTCATTCAGTTGGTTTTCTCCGCAGAAGATACTGGAAGGGTTCTAAAGTATGATCCAATTACGAAGCAGACGAGAGTCCTATTGAGGAATCTTCGATTTCCTAATGGTCTTTCCTTGAGCAAGGACAAAGCATTCTTTGTCTTTTGTGAAGGTGCCGTTGGCAGGTGACCCTTCTACACTTCATATATGAAATACATGCAACTATTTTCATTGTTTGAACTTTCCAAGGATAATTCCTTGTACAGTGATAAGGCTACATTATGACATAATCTACACAAGGACTTCTAATTTTCTCCTTTTTTCCTGAGGAGTTGCTTCACGTATGCTAGTCCATGCACTAATGCTGTAACAAGCAAGCTGATTAAATTTGAATCTAAAAAGATATGTAATCTAACTGCTGTGGAGCCCATAAAAACTGTTTTGATATCTCTGGTGACTCGGAAAAGGAATTACCCCTGATTAGGGGAGACTGTACCGAAATATATCTTTTACTCCACAGTACTGATAATAATGTGATGACTTTAGAAAATAGTGGAGCTTTAACTTCACCCATTTTTTGCCTTTTAAATTTGTTTGAGAAATATGCCATTATCGGATGATAATACATCTTGCCTTATCTATATTTTCCAACTGTGCAATACAATTTTTGGGACAAATTACAGCAATTTCATGCTTCAATGTTTTTCTGTGATAGTCAATCGCTACTTTCAAAAGCAAATTACATTTGGTAGGTAGTTATGGAACGTTTAACAGAACCAGTAGTCATATTGAATCATTCAGGAACCCCGCAACCTTTGCTTTACTTTTCCTTATCAATTTTCACTTCATCTGTTAATGCAGATTACGCAAGTACTGGTTGAAAGGTGAGAAAACAGGTACTTTAGAAGATCTTGCCATCTTACCTGGATATCCTGACAATGTCCGCACAAATGAAAATGGTGACTTTTGGGTGGCCATCCACTGTCGGTGGACCTTGTACTCTCATTTCATGTTTTTACACCCCAGAATTTTGCATTTCCTGCTCAAGCTTCCGATTTCAGCAAAGATTTATTACCTGATTCACATCGGGGGAAGGCTCCATGCTATAGTTGTCAAATACAGCCCAGAGGGAAAGATTTTGCAGGTATTGGAGGACAGTCAGGGGAAGGTTGTTAAAGCAGTTAGCGAAGTCGAAGAGAAGGATGGGAAGCTGTGGATGGGCAGTGTCCTGATGCCATTTGTCGCAATTTACGAATACTCTTGAGGTAGTATGCGCCAATTTATGATAAAAAATAAGTTGTGCTTTGTGCTAGAGGTAGCTAGCTCCTTTCAACTGACTTTCTTTATTTCCTGATCTATTGGTGAAATGGTTGTATGTGGCACTTTAAATCCCCTAAAAACTTTTAGTTACATTAAGGTTGGAGTGGTTGATCTTGGAAGATGATAAAATGATGCCGCTTGGGAGTTGGGACTGATGATTTAGCTTAGCTAATAGTATATTCAGAGTTTGGTTATTTATCTATATGTTTCCATGATAATAAATGATTACATGATTTAGAATTTTCCGTTGGACACCTTGATGGTGGATGTTCACTTTTCACAGATTGTGGAATGCCTGAAATTTCAATATGCCACTCAGAGTCGATTCATTCGATGACTATATTTGTGAATGATCTACTAATTGTGTGTTTTATAGATAATTGTTTTTCTCATTGGTTCAAACTAAAGGACTTATACTTTGTTCATTTCATTCCACTGTGCTGATACAATGTCGATGAAGAAGTACTGGAGCTCAAAGAAGGGTATGTGCCCAATTATGCATAATTAATATTCTTATCGATTTTACGCTATTAAGTTAGTGACGTTAACAATTAAGCTTATCAATTAATTTCTCAATCACAATACATTACCAATATGTAAGTGACTTAAATAATATGCAAATATAAAATAAATTTTCGATAATATAAAGGAGTTTAGGGATAAAAAAATTGACACCATATTTATAGTGGTTCGCCAACAATGACTACATCCACTCCTCCAAGTCGCACTTGAAGCTTTCCATTAAGTTGAATCCTTAACTTACACCGAGTTTTTCGCGGCTCACTCGCAACCAAGAGTTTTGTCCCCTAAGTTCACTCCAAACCTTTACAGAAAGAGTTTTCCAATGACTCACTCTCAAACCTTTACAATGAGTTTTGTCTTTAAGCTTAATCACAACCTTTACACAAATTACCATTTTGAGTATACCTACTCAATAATGGATTTCATTACCACAAGTGTTTGAATAATGAAGATTAAAGTGCAACTTGGACACTCACAAAAGATCATAGGATTTAAGGATGTGATTTACTAACCCAAGAATTCTAAGCTCACTACAAATGATCAAGAATGTGTAGTGTGTGAGCTTTGATTATGAGAGTGTATGAATATGAAGGTTTAGTAAAACTCTCTGTTTTTTCTTGTTAGAAAATGTATGAAGGTGTTGGAACTTAGCAAAAATAGATTTGGGGCTCAATATATAGCGAAGATGTAAAACTGTCCATGCTCTTTGTCTGAGACCGGTATGCCGGTTTCAGAGGTCGCTATGTCGGTCTTGTGAATTCAAATGGCTATATTATCGTTGAAGATTAAAGCGCAATACCAGATTATTAACCAGTATGGAGGCCAGTATGCCGGTTAACTCACCGATATGGGGACCGGTATGGACCGTCCCGGTTCCAGCGGCCGTGCAAACTCCAATTGACTGGTATGAGAGACCGGTATAGAGTAGCTCAGTTCCAGAGAGCATGAAAATCTACTCAAGGCAGATCAAGGTCACCGATATGCTAGTGTGAGAGACCAATATGCCGGTCTCAGTGCAGAAAATACAGAATTTGAAGATTGAAATATTTTGCACATGACCCTAATGCATCTAAATGAATATGCATATGTCTAATGAGCTTAGAGACTTAAATTATCAACTCACTTACAAAGAGAGCCCTAAGCTAAGACCACATTAAATTTCTTCAATAGGTCTTTGAGTGTTCACATCCATTATGTTCCTTGCGACCAATGTACTTCGACATCATTTTGTAATGCTCACTGATGTGCGTTGAAGTCTTCCGCATTACATCATCAAAATCCATCTTAAGTGTTATGGCACTAACAATCTCCCACTTTTTTTTATGATGACAACCTTTAAAACTTGTGGGCTTTGGGAGTTCCAAATTTGTTGACGATTATGACTCCCCCTTAATATTAGCTCCCTCTCAAATGTATGATTTTTTTCAATATAGCTCTATAAAACTTAGACAAATACATTAGTAAAACTTTTATCTCCCTTAATACAATGGTTAACACAAGTTTTAATCTCATTAATATGATTTCTCCCCCTTTACAATTATAAAAAAGGATGGAAAATCAAAATTAGGCTCTATGAGATATCGACCAATATGTGTACAAAACATATTAAAGTTCATAAACATGCACAGTTAGCATTTTTCGTACAATTCTCCCATTTTTCTATACAATATGCAATTCATGCATAAATCATCAAAATCATCCAAGTTATACCAATATCCATGTATTTCATTTTCAACCAATTGAGATCAATGGTAAAGCATATCCAATGCTAACAATTCAAAAAGATCACATATGTCATAAAAGGCAATAAGTCATATGTGATACCATTTGATACTAAATGAGATTAATGATATGATTAAACATAGATTGATACCAATTAAAATTCAAATTGCCTAATCACTAGTATACTTCACAATCAACTTCAATTTTCATGTCAACTCATATAGGGTGGAGGAAAACGGTACCAATATTTCCGTAAACACGAATGTTACCTTTTATCGTTGTCACCAAGTGATAAAATGATGAGTGGTAAATGTATCACTATTTCCCACTCATTTGACCTAATATTTTGTATAGTTTCTTGAGTTTTGTGAATATTTTGATGTGTTTTGTGTTATTTTGTAGATAAATAAAGTTCCAGGACTCTCTGGAGGTGATTTGGGACCAAAATAGTGAAAAATGACACAAAAGGGTAAAATTGTAAATTGGCGCGTCGCGACGCCTAACATGTGCCGCTCCATGCTAACGTGCGCTGGGTCCACATGACATAATCTGAGAAGTTTGACTTTGCTAACGTGCGTTGTGTCACGTGTCACCATCACAGCCGATCTGCTAACGTGCGCTGTGCCACATGTCATCATCCTATAGTACCGACAATCGCCATCGCCACGTGTCACTCCATATGTCAGCCATGTCATCGTCCACATCACCAGTTGACCGAGTCAACGTGCCACGTCACCACCACGTCATCATCGGCCAATCACAGCGTGTCACGTGTCGCAATCCTACGGTGCCGATAATCACTTTCGCCACGTGTCGCCACGTCACTGCCATGTCAGCACAATTATTGAGTTAATCATCCGCAATTGCCACGTCAGCGGATAAGAATCTGAGCCGACGAATCAGAGAACGACACATCAGTGCATCGCGACGCAATAAGAAACTTACGCGTCGCGACGCGAGGGGGTTACCGAGGCCTATAAATTGAGCTTGAAATTTCAGTTTCATATGTACCTTCCTCTCTGAATTCTCTGATGTAAATAGAGAGTTTTCTATCTAATTTCTTTTTAATTTCAGTTTTGTAATTAATTTTAATTACGTTCTGTAATAGTAATTTACTTTTGTAATAGTAATAGTAATTTACCTTTTTTAACTTTTACAGTTTTTACTATTCAACCATGAGGAGGTAACTTCCCCTTGATATGGTGAAAGATAATTCTTTTACTATTGCTATTTAGATTAATCTCTCTTAATTATAATATATTCACTATTTAAAATTTGACTTAATAAGGATACCGCTATATTGGTCGGTTGGTAATTCATTT
Source organism: Zanthoxylum bungeanum (assembly GCA_019454045.1). NCBI lineage: Eukaryota > Viridiplantae > Streptophyta > Magnoliopsida > Sapindales > Rutaceae > Zanthoxylum > Zanthoxylum bungeanum. Next base: position 9,684 of record SKCR01033906.1, on the reverse strand, counting down.
TAAACTGGTTTAAACCTGACTAAGTAAGGATACCGCCAGATTGGTCGGTTGGTAATTAAATTTTCTTACCGCCTATATGGCAGGTTTATTTTGGTTCCGCCTTTATGGCTGATTGGACTTAATTTGACTTAATCAGGTTACCGCCTATTGTGGGAACACAGAACCTGGGTGACGCCGTTCCTAGGCTCGCGGCCTAGTTGGGAAGGATTAAATAACATGGAGTCGCCACCCGGTGTGAACCGGGACAAAGATTTAAGGCCGCACTCACCCCTCGTAAGGGAAGACCTCAAACCGTTGGGTTCGGAATGGTCCCTTACTTATGTCACTTGTAATGAAAGGATTTATGTAATAATTTAATCAAGCTTAAGTAACACTTATTTCCAAGAGTATCATGCTTCTAAATTCTCATATGCAAAGTAAAACTTATGTGCACATTTTCACATATATCTCACATTTTAAAATTGCATGCTTAACATATATCAAGATAGCAACGAACATACAACTTTATTTGCATATCACATTCATGAAAAAACACAAGCACACATATTAACCATACAAGCACACATGTGGGAACTTTTCCAAGCGGTACGTGGAATTGTAGCCCAAGTACAGACCGCACTACCGTCCATTCGGAATCGGCTACGGAATTTACGTCTGGGTTTCCATCCGATATACCACAAGAAATAATACTCAAATGTTATCATGACATAAGCATATGAATTGTAATACATTAACATATTTGCATTTATACATGTGGAGATAGCTACTAGGAAAACTATGTATGAAATCTAATGAAGAGGACTCAGTTCAGTGGTTGTGCGTTCGTATAGCGTTTCGTCGCGTTCGAACGGTAAACAGAAGGTTCGCGTTCGTATGGCGTTTGATAACGCGTTCGAACGGAAATGACACAGAATGCTCGCGTTCGTATGGCGTTTGATAACGCGTTCGAACGGAAATGAAACAGAATGCTCACGTTCGTATGGCGTTCGTAAACGCGTTCGAACGGAAATGAAACAGAATGCTCGCGTTCGTATGGCGTTTGATAACGCGTTCGAACAGAAATGAAACAGAATGCTCACGTTCGTATGGCGTTCGTAAACGCGTTCGAACGGAAATGAGACCTGATGCATGATAAGGTGAAAACGCATGCGCGTTCGAGTTGCGTTCGTAAACGCGTTCGAACGGGAACAGAGCTGATGCATGAAATGGGACGCAATACATAAACCCAAAATAAAGGGGCGCGACGAAGTACTGCCGTAAAGGTGGCCTTTTGGGGCTCTTGATCTCTCAAAGAGAGGACCTTTAGACCAACGTACTAAGCCCATGCGCGTCACATCACACATACAAAAATGGAACCAATCATATCAACCAAGTATGCCCGATTGAACACATCTTACATCCAATCTGAACACACATCAACCAGCGGGCAAAGCATCGTGGTAACGGGTTTTAACCCCTCCCCATAAGGGATCTTTCATTCCACTTACTAAGCCCATGCGCTTGATTGAACCATGCATAAAAGATAAACTCGATAATATCAAACTAAGTATGCCCGATTGGATGTATCTCGCATCCAAACCGAAACACACATCAACCGGCGCGGCGAAGTAGTGTCACAAAGGTGGCCTTTTCGGCTCTTTGTCTCCCAAATGGAGGACCTTTGGACTAACTCACTAAGCCCATGCGCTTGATTGAATCATGCATAAATAAACATCATATTGAATTCAAGTAAAGAAAACTAAATAAAAAAAAGCAACACAACGAAAGAGAGATGGTGCCGTTTACTCAAGCGGTACGTAGAGTTGTGGCCCGAGTACAGATCATATTACCGTCCATTCGAAATCGGCTATGAAATTTATGTCCGGTTTCCATCCGATATAGCGAGAGTTGACACATCTCTCATCATCCAATACCCACAACATATTACATCTCATAATTCATGCATATTTATCTACTCAAAGACCACAACATGCATTTCAACATGACAATCATACAAGCAATACTTAATAAATAATGCGAAAAAGAGAAAACAAATGTGAAAGATACCCTCAGGTCTAACCTTTTAAGCCGTCTCTCGGACTCGCGTTCCACGAAGATCGGAAGGGGGTAAAGCTCCGCAACTTTTCTGGTCCACTCGTTCAGCGTCCTAGCTCACTGCTTTGTTGTTTTGCTTACGGTTCGAACTCCGTTCTGCTCCTATTCGGTCTCTGTCTTGCTGCTCACGGCACGGACCACCTGTTTTAATGTTTTCAATGAATTATTCCAAGTTTGTGTGGGTTCTTAGTGCAATTATGTGATTGTTTTTTAAGATTATCTATGCAGTTTTTATGTTAATGTTTTTAAGGATTTGGGCTGCTGTTTTAAGGTGATTTTGCTGCTGTTTGGGCGTGTAATACAATGTGGTTTTTGTGGTAATTTTTGGTGGTGGAGGGCTGCTGTATAGGTGGCTGTTTCGGTGATGTGTGGGGGGTTTACGGAGGTGGTTTCGGCTATGGAGGAGATGGTTGAGGTTCTTTTGTTCTCTTTTTGTGTATATGTCAAGTGTGTTTTTCTTTTGTTTAGTCTTGGGTGTTGTAAAAAGAGGTCTAGAGAGATTTCAGAGAGAGTTTTGGGTGTGAATTATATGTGTCAATGAGACAAAGGCTTTGGTTAAGGGGTTGTTTATATAGAAGATGTCTAGGATTTCACCTTGTCTCACAAGGAAGAGATCTTGGTATCCAAATTAGGAGAGATGAGAAAGGCATACACAAGATTGAGGGGGGACAAAATATTTTAAATTAGAAAGTTGTTATATTTAATTTGTGTTGGTTTAGGAATACAAATATTTTATATTGGTAATCATCTTATTAGATTAGGAAGTCAAATATATGATTGGCTTTAATTGGTTAGGATTGATTTTAATTTGGTATGATTATATTTTGATTTAGTATGTGATTTGTTTAATTTAGGCATGATTTTAGTTTAAGTTGGTAATTGTTTATTTTAATTGGTAAATGGTTTAAATGTTTTATTTTATATTTAATATTTAATTTAATATTTATTTATTTAATTTGGGATGTGTTTTATGGGCTTTGGGGAGCTAAATGGGCTGGGCGTGAGGCTAGCAGCAAAACCAGAATTACCGACACCGTTCGAACGCGCCCTCGAACGCGACACGAACACCCGCAATCTATTTTCCGTTCGAACGAAGTAGCGAACGCAGCACTAACGAAGACAGTGAGCTTGTTTGTTCTGAATTTCCCCTTCCGATATCCGTTTCCCGCGGCTTTCGTAACTTAAAAGGTAGTTGTCTCCAAATAAGACTCCTCATCGGGCTTCACATGCGAAAATGCAATGCCTACAGTCGCCCCCACTTTGATGGGACTTGTGCAGTGTGTGACTTTGAACAATCCTATCAAAGTTATGCAATGCATTTTACTTACCTGGCTAGCTAGCTGTCTTGAGCTGAGCTGATACTGCAGTGGACCTCGATCCTGAGACGCGTCTCGATGTTGCTGATGATGTGGGCCTCGAACTTGGGGCGTATCCCAATAGCTGCGACCGACAACGGGGGCCTCGACCCTGGGACGCATCCCAATACTGCTGACAAAATATGGGCCTCGACCCTGGGACGCATCCCGAAAATGATGATGCAGTGGACCTCGATCCTGGGACGCATCCCAATAGATGCAACCGACAACAGGGGCCTCGACCCTGGGACGCATCCCAATACCGCTGACACAATATGGGCCTCGACCCTGGGACGCATCCCGAAAATGATTGATGCAGTGGACCTCGATCCTGGGACGCATCCCAATAGCTGCAACCGACAATGGGGGCCTCGACCCTGGGACGCATCCCAATACCGCTGACACAAAATGGGCCTCGACCGTAGGACGCATCCCGAAAATGATGATGATGCAGTGGACCTCGATCCTGGGACGCATCCCAATAGCTGCAACCGACAACGGGGGCCTCGACCCTGGGACGCATCCCAATACCGCTGACAAAACATGGGCCTCGACCCTGGGACGCATCCCGAAAATGATGATGTGGAGCTTCGCTCCTCAGCCGATATGGGCTTCGCCCCCAAGCTGACATGATGTGATGTGGATTTCGCCCTCCGAGACCCATACCCGGAACTTAACTTCATTGGGACCTCAATCTTCAGATTACTGCCCATATCAAATACTGTGCTTTTACTATCTCTGATTGGCTTACTGCTCGCTTTTTTCCGTCTTCAACACCTGTTTACACAAAACAGAACAAACACAAAAATATGCAATATAGGTTATGTGTATGCATGTATGCAGGAGTTTTCTTATTCCGTTGGGTTAGGTCTTCCGCTGGCGACCAAGTCTTCTCAAGCAAAGTACAACTTCAACCTGTCGACATTGATTGGTTCTGTGAATTCATTTCCTTCCAAGTCTGATAGCTTCACTGCTCCATTTCCCATGACTTTCTGAACGATGTAAGTCCTTCCCAGTTAGGCCTGAATTTCCCTCTCGGATCCGTCGTCGACGGCCTCGACTGCTTAAGTACCAAATCACCCTTTCTGATCTTTGTGGGACGTACTTTCTTGTTGAACGCCCGGGCTAGTCTCTTCTGATACAACTGCATGTGATACAAAGACTTCGTTCTCTTCTCATCCAACAGTACTAACTGATCAAATCTCTGTGCGGCCCTTTCCTGTTCCGGTAATTCTGCCTCTACTAATACCCTTAGGGACTGCATTTCCACTTCTACTGGTAATACTGCTTCCATTCCGTAGACCAAAGAGTAAGGTGTGGACCCTGTTGCTGTTCTTACTGATGTTTTGTACCCCCACAAAGCATACGGTAATTTCTCGGCCCAATCTCTACAATTTTCTGTCATCTTGGCTAAAATTGTCTTTATAGTCTTGTTGGCTGCCTCAACTGCCCCATTTGCCTGCGGCCTGTACGGTGATGACTTGTGGTGGCCTATCCCATGCCTCTGTAACATTGCCTTCGTCTCTCCTTAAAACTGGACCCCGTTGGCTGTCACTACATGATGCGGCATACCGTACCGACAAATGAGGTTCCGGACTATGAACTTTGCCATCTGCTTCGCTGTAACATTACGGAAGGATTCGGCTTCCACCCATTTTGAGAAGTAATCTACTGCCACCACTATGAAGCGATGCCCATTTGATGCATTTGGTCGAATTTCCCCAATCATATCAATTCCCCATGCTGAAAGGCCACGGCTCTGACAACCCGTGCAATTCTGTGTGCGGTAAGTGATTCAAATTACCATGTGCTTGACAATCATGACAGTGCTTTACCATCTTCGCGCAGTCTGTTTCCATGGTTGACCAATAAAACCCCTGTCTCACTATCTTGCGGGACAAGTTCAACCCATTCATGTGCGGACCACATACCCCGGCATGTACCTCTTCCATCACTTTTTGAGCTTCTTCTTTTCTCAAACATTTCAACTGGATACCGTTTGCCTGTCTCTTGTACAGTTCCCCTCTCAAAGTCACATACTGGGAAGCCAACTTCTGAATGGCTATTCTATCTTTTCTGCCCGCCCCTTCCGGGAATTCACCATGTTCCAAATACCTCTGAATGTCATAATACCAAGGTTTACCGTTGTCAACCTCAACTTCCAGAATTCTTTCTATCTCATAAGCAGGCTTACTTGCTGTTGTCAGTACCAACGGTCTCATCACTAACTTCTCTGGATTTTCCCAAGTTGCTGCAAGTGTAGCCAATGCATCTGCCATCTGATTCTCTTCTCTCGGTAAGTGCTGAAACTGACACTCGGGGATAACCTGCGCCAACTTTCTGAGGTGAAAAAGGTAAGATTTCAACCGTTTATCTCTCAATTCCCATTCTCCTCGCATCTGCTGGACTACTAACATAGAATCTCCGTAGATTTCCACACTCCCGACCTTCAAGGCTATCAATGCTGTCAAGCCAAAATCACATGCTTCATACTCGGCCATATTGTTAGTCACTCTGAATGTCAACCTTTTAGCCAAAGGCAAAGTCTCTCCCTCGGGGGTTACTATCACGATCCCAATTCCGGCTCCCTTGTAATTCACTGCCCCGTCGAAATACATCTTCCATCTCTGAACTGTTATTGCTTGGATCTCTTCATCTGAAACTCAAACTTATACTGATCCCCCTCAACAGGTTGCAATGCCAGAAACTCCGCTACTGCTCGTCCCTGATCACTTTGGAGGTAAGATACTCAATGTCAAACTCTGTCAACAATACCAACCATCGGCCCAGCTTCCCACTAGTGAAGGCACTGAATGAAGGTATTTCAGAGGATTTTCCTTTGCCACCACCTGGATCCTGTAAGACTGGAAGTAATGTCGTAACTTTCTGGAAGCCCATACCACTACAAGACAGATCTTCTCAACCTCCTGATATCGAGCCTCATACAGGAGCATCTTCTTACTCAGATAATAAACTGCATGTTCTACCCATGTCTCATCTGCCTGTACCATCATACCCCCCCAATGCTTCTGATTCTATAGCCAAATACAATATCAAAGGTCTACCCGGCCTCAGAGGTTTCAATACGGGTGGCTTCACCAAGTACTCTCTGATTCTTTTGAAGGCGGTCTGACACTGTGCATTCCATCTCACTGGCTGATCTTTTCTCAACAACTTGAAGATAGGCTCACATACCGATGTCAACTTGGCGATGAACCAACTGATGTACTGAATCTTTCCCAAGAATGCCCTGACTTCCTTTTCTGTCTTCGGTGCAGGCATTTCTGTGATTGCCTTGATCTTTTCGGAGTCTACCTCTATTCCGCCCTTTCCCACTGTATGACCAAGCAATTTCCCTGATGTCACCCCAAACACACATTTCTTGGGGTTAAGCCGCAGGTTATATCTGTCAACCCTCTGAAGGAACCTTTCCAATGCCTTGATATGCCCAACTCTCGTTTCTGATTTCACCATCATGTCATCCACATACACCTCAATCTCTTTGTGCATCAAGTCATGGAAGAGTGTAGTGGCCATCCGCTGATAAGTAGCTCCTGCATTCTTAAGCCCAAACGGCATCACCTTGTAACAATAGGTACCCCACTCAGTAACAAATGCAGTCTTGTGTTTATCTTCCTCAGCCATGAGAACCTGATTGTACCCTGAAAATCCATCTGCAAATGAATACATAGCAGACAAAGCCGCGCTATCAACCATAACATCTATATGTGGCAAAGGGAAATCATCTTTCGGACAAGCTTTATTGAGATCTCTGTAGTCTACACACATTCTGACCTTCCCATCTTTCTTCGGTACCGGTACTATGTTAGCCAACCATTCAGGATATTTTACCACTTCCAGGAACCCCACATCTATCTGTTTCTTAACTTCCTCTCTGACTTTCTCAGCCCATTCTGGTCTCATCCGTCGAAGTTTCTGCTTTACTGGCCTCATATTTGGATAAGTTGGTATTGTGTGTTGGGCAATGTTTCTGTCTACCCCGGGCATGTCCTCATAAGACCAAGAAAATACTTTGGCATATCTGACCAACACTTCTTCTAGTTTCTCCCTCTCTTCGGAGGTTACTTCACTTGCAATTAAAATTTCTTTGGGGTTCTCAAGTGTACCCAAGTTAAATGCAATAGTTCTGGCTGAACTGATGTCAAATATGCTTGATTCATGCAGAGTAAACGGAAATGACTCAGGCAAGTAAGCAAAAGAAATGTCTTTATTATTGGATAATGCGGAAGTACATTCAAACAAATCAGGAAGGTAAATGTCTTCATCATCTAGAGACACTTCTTCCTCTGCAATCAGGTCTTCCTCAGGCTTCTCATCCTCTTCCAGAGTCAGGCTCTCTAACTTCATCAATTCCTCCTCCCAATCTCTGTCTCCACAGCTTCTCCAGTCAGTGGTTTCTCACCCAACCAATCCTGGAAGATCTCAAACCAGGCACCACAATCCCATTGACTTCCACAGGTTCAGGCTCTCCTTGATACCCTGAAGCTTTCACAAAGCACTCAATCAGTCTCAGGCCATTTTTCTTGACCTTCGGCTTTTCTTCGTCAGATTTGTACCCCAAACCCTTCCGAGTACTGTCCTCTGAAATCCGGCAATTTTGAACCTTTACCTGGCTCAAACTTCATTTTCTCCATAATCCTAGCCACCCTAGGATCCACCCACTCCTCAAAAGTGGCTGATACCTGGAACCTTGTGAAAGGTAGTATCTCTAAGGCAGCCACGACATTATCTAACTCAGCCCGGATGGTAACAATTTCTCCCTCATACGGGAATTTGATCATCTGATGCAAAGTGGAAGGCACGCCCCCAAGTTTGTGAAACCAATGCCTTCCCAACAATAAGGCAAAAGTGGCTGGGATGTCCAGCACTGTGAACTCAACCTCATCTTCAATCGGCCCTACCTTGACCATAGCCACAAAGGTACCCTCAACTCCCCCTTACTGTCATCATAAGCTTTAATAGTCATACTGGAGGGGTCCAAGTCTCTTGCTTTCATACCCAATCTTGCCAGAATTTTCAACGGGCACACATTGATGGACGTGTTGGTTTATTCTAAGGTCCCAAGATCAAATCAAGACATGAAATAATGCGTGAATACATCAACGGAGGTAGCGGAATACTCACATCGATTGGTTATGTCGAATTGAAGACGAATCGAAGCCAAAAAACGCACTGCCTTGCTCACGCCACTGCAACCAGTCCACGCTCACTGTCTTTGCAGTTTCGGGTCTCAAAACGAAGCTCCAAACTCCGTCGGATGAGTCTCGCCTCATGGGTGAACCTCCCTACCACCTTCGCAAGACTCGTAGTGTGCTAGCACTTGCGGTTTTCACCATGAAAACCCAACTCTTGGCTTCCCTTAGCTCACATTTTTCTGGTTCAAAACCAGTCCCAATATTTCTGTTTTGGGCGTGAGAGAAGAGAGAATTTGAGAGAGTTGAATTATTAATTTTTGTTACCAAAAATCAATTTATATTTATGCCATAAAATTTATTAAATTAATAATAAACTTATGACACAAATCATGCAATGGCTTAGAGTGTCAAACACTCAAACTCCATGCAAAACCATTGAGTGTATTGTACACTATCACCATGCAATGCATTAGAATTAAATAATGCATAATGACATGTGTCATGTGGGCCCCACACGTTTCCAAATGAAAGTGGGCCCACGTGCACTCACGCGTTCGGGTTTGATATTTCCGAAATACCGAACTTACGTCGCGACGTTAATTAAATCGAATTTAAATAAATAATTGCGCCTAGCGAAATTATTATTTACGTCGCTAACGAATTAATTATAAATTAACTCGTTTGCCCGAATTAAAATATAATTTTAATTTCGCGTCGAAATCTAATTTCGTTTAATATATCGAATATATTAATTTACCGATTAATTCCAAATTAATCGTTATCTCTCTCTAGACGATATTTTATCCTAGATAAAATATCTCTGTTATTAATGCTAGATTAATTTTCTCTCTCTTCTATAAATCCCAGATTATTCAAGAGTGCGAGTTGTGCGTCATCGGTGGATTATCGGGAAGCGACCCATGAGATCCCCGGATAAGTTGGTAGTAAATACGGTCGTCGGAGTATCCGAATCACGTACGTACCAAGTACTACGTTCTACCGATTTACGAGACAAGGTCGACTCCTAGCAAAGCACCAAGTCTTCCCAAGTTCTCCGGACATATTCATCAAAGAATCAA
>SKCR01033905.1:0-42684 GCA_019454045.1 Zanthoxylum bungeanum | reverse complement strand
ATTGCTCCACCAAACACTCCACAAAATCCTCCACCAAACACTCCACCAAACATGGCACGGGACACTCCACAAAACACTCCACCAAACATGCGAGCATGTTTTATGGAAGTTTGACAATTGTAAATTGTAAATTGTCATTTTCCATTTTTTATTTTTTGATAATGACTTTAGTAATTACACAAAACACATTGTATTATTCGTTAATTTTGGTCCTGAAAACTTCAGAATTCGAAAATATTTAAAATTTCAAAGTTGTAGACCTTTCCGTCTTCTTTAATCTATAACTTGAATCAGCTCAATCAGATATCGGATGAAAAAGTTATGGTCAAAAAACCAAACTTGCACAAAATTAAAATTTAGGACTACACTTCGTGACGCGTATTGTAAATTTTCATTTTGACATTTTTTTCCACCGTATTTCATCATTTTAGACCCGAGTTGATTCCGTTAAGTCCTAATAATATTTTTATCTACAAAATAAATAAAAGTACATCAAAACATTTATATAACTCGAGAAACTATACAAAATATTAGGTTAAATGAGTGGGAAATAGTGATATAATTACCACTCATCAAGAACCAACTTGAATTTTGAATTCAAAGTGATGGGACCCACTAACTTACATCTACTTGACAGTTGACTTACATCAACTAGTCATTTTATGATGGAAGTGGTTGGCAACTTTAAGAGTTAGACTTTAATTACACAACACATCAACATAAAAGAAAGACTAATGAATTAAGTTGGAACTATTCACTCTCTCCCTCACATTTATCTCTTGGCTGAAAATGGTCTCCTAAGAGGAGAAAATGTTTCTTTAATTTTTGTTCTTGCTAGAAAATAAGGAGTCAACTTAAGGTGATAGGGAAACTCACCCAAGTGTTGAAAACACTCTACAAAAGCTTGGAGCTTCTTCAACATCCATAAAAGTTTTGAACTTACACAAACCAATGTAAGTTTTTCCGTAACTTTCTTTGGTAATTTTCACACACGAATCATTCTTTGAGAGCCTTGGCATGTTTAGGACACTAACAATGGTATCAGAGCCAGAACTAAGCTTGATTTGGATTATAGGGTTCTAAACATTAATTTGAGATTTTTTGCTTGGAGCTTGATTTACCTAAATTGATTGTGTGGTTGTGTTTATATGATATTGAATTGGATTTGTGCATCTTTAGAATTGAAAAAAATTGATTAGATCAAAAATCCCAATTCCTATGTCATGGCCGAAAACTACCCTAGGATGCTCATGGTAAATTTTTGAAAATTAGACAATTGGATTTGTTGTTGGCATGAAATGTATGTTAGATGTTGATTTAATTGGATTGAAATCAAATTGCATGATAATTTCTTGTTAATGCCGTGAGCCTAAGCATGTTCCAATGAATTATTTTGCTTCAATTTGTGTTGGACATGAATTGGAATTAATGAGCATGATTAATTAGGTTAATTAATGTTTTGGAAACATTAGATTAGTTGATTAATTATGTTAATTGCACTTTAATCAAATTAATATGTAATTTGGAATTGTTGTAATTGGGCTCAATGGGCTTGGTTGGACCAAGTTTGGTTTTGGTCAATTGGGTTGGATCCAATTGGGTCTGAAACCATTTCCATAAAGTCCAAATATGACTTTTGGGCCTTTTAAAATTTAATTGGGCCTAATGGGCCAAAATTGATTTTTGGGAAAATGGTGATTCCTAATTGGGCCTTGGCTTTTGGGTTGGATCCATAATATCCAAAGCCCACGCCTAAAGAAATAATTGAAAGCCCATTGGACTTTAATTGAATAGTATTGTATACTAATTGGGCCTTTCAGACTCATGAAGATTGGATTTGGAATCCAAGTCTAAAAAGCACTATTAAAAGTGTAATTATTTAATTTGGAATTAAATATGAATTAGTATTGGATAAAATTTAAATTGGATTTAAAATTATAGTTCGATATAATTCAAGAATACTTACTTTGAGTATTTATTCTTAAACGAGTTGGACTCGCGCAAATCAAATCATTGTATGAACATTTGATGGTCATTAATTCAAAGATTAATTAATTGGATTAGATTGATTGAATAACATGCTTTGTGTGAATACTTGGATGTATTGTATGAATAATATATATCAGATGGATATTAGAAGTGTGGGGGCAATTTTGGAAATTGTTGTAATAAATTTAGAATTTATTAAATTGGACCTGCGTGTCCAGCCTATTATCTCTTTTCTCTTTGAATTTCTTTTCTCACCAATTCCCCTCAATGTAAATGAGGTTTCTTTTAGTGTTATGTAATTGGGTAGAAGTATGTAAAGTGCTAGCGGGAGAAAGGAAATGGAGAAATTTGTTCTAGGAACAAATTTGTATTATATATCCATATGCATATCATTATTAATTTATTCGCGCCTTATTATGTTTTTAGAATGCATATTTAAGGGTGTATGATGAGACCTAATCAAAGATAATAAATTGGTAGCCAATTTACGCGAAAAACCCTCACTCAAATATTAAGCGTTTTTCCTTCCATTGAGTGGTTCTCTCTCAAGATCCAAGATTAGCATTGGTTTGTTGGCCAAAGTCTATACCATTGTCCATCGCGGATGTGTTTGAACCATGAAGCTTTGTTCTATATCGCATGTCTTGGGCGGTTGTGACTTGTTGGCCAAAGTCAAGGTAAATTTTAGTTCATCGACGTGGATTACGAAGCTTTCCCACTGTCAATGGGTCACGCTTAAATGGAATCATTAAGCTTGTCCAGCCAAAGCCAATGCTTAGTTGATTCAGAGGAAAAGGTTAGGAAATATATATTGGATATATATCTCGGACTTGGAGGTCCACCTATCGGATCTAGGAATTGGATGAGATCCAACTGATCTTAGAGATCTACCTAGTTAAGTTTCATACAGCTTGTTGGCCAAAGTCAAGGTTGTGTGTTATTTAATGGGATCCTAGCCCACTAGGAAACTGGGTTTCCTGAGTACTCCACAGACGGTTAGAGGATCGCCGAAAAATAGTGGGAGGCCAGTATTAAATTTACAATTTCGTTTAATATTTTCTAAACGCGCTCTTTTATTTTATTTATCGTTCTTATAAATAAATACTAGTTGGACTAATATTGAATATTGCTTTCTTTGAACAGTTAGATTGTATAACACACTACTCCATTTGTAGTTGGTTATATAGTTGGACTATAGTAGCCATTACATTTTGAGTGTACCCAAAATCGATGATTGGATAGTTGGACTATTGCAATCGAGATGGCTGGAAAGATTAGCGTTAGAGACATCATCATTGGCGATATGTCTTTAATGGCTTCAATTATCCAGATTGGGAGAAGAACCTCAGGATAGTACAGGGAGCCGAAAAGTTACTATATGTCATAGAGAAACCTCACGGCCCTAAGCCCGGAGATGAGCAAATAGTAAATCATTAGCTTTGGAAGACTCATCGTGATGATAACTTTAGTGCTCAATCCGTGATGCTTGCCGCAATGACTCCTCAATTTCATCATCAGAACAAAGGATTGGATCTTTATAGTATGATGTTGAAATGGAAGGATCTTCACAGATCTAACTTTAGATCTCAGAAGTATGAATTGCAAAAGAAGCTCATTCGCTCTCGTATGTCAGAGGGTACATCTGTCGAACACTAGGTGTTGCAGATGATTACTGACATCGAACAACTAGGTTAGCTGGGCATTACCTATGAGGCCAAGACTTCCATAGATTTGATCTTACAGGCTCTGCCCGAATGCTAGGGCGGGTTCATCATTAACCAATAGAAAACTCTTAGAGATTTAATGGCTATGCTCAATGAGGTAGAGCCAGAGCTTCCAAAAGGGCAAGAAGTGCAATGTGCATCTTACTTCGACATCCCAGAAGGCCAAGGCTTGGCCGAAGGCTTTGTGGGTGTGAAAAAAATGGCAAAGGTAAAATTGTCATAGTCTTATGGGAAGACAAATGACATATGCCAACATGTCTGCCTAAACTGTGGCAAACAGGATCACTGGAAGCGTGACTGCCGTATGGACAAGGAAGACATGAAGGATGTGAAGGAGGGCAAGGCTCCGACTTCAGGTATGTTTATTATTGTAATAAACATGTCCACTACTGGTTTTAAAAATTTGATTGCGATACTGGATGTGGTACATACATATGTACTAATGTGCGGGATCTACTGATTAGCAGGAGACTGGCTTCAGATGAGATCGACATTCGAGTCAGAAACGGGACGAGAGTCATTGTTGTAGCTGTGGGAACCTAAGTTTTGGAACTGCCATTTGGGCATGTACTTAAGTTAGGAAACTGTTATAATGTACCTAGTTTAACTTGTTGCGGGTATACCTTTATGTTCCAGAACGCTGGGTGTTTTGTTTATAAAGATGATATTGAGATATACACATTAGATGTGAATAACAGTATTTATATTTCAAATTTAAATGAATCTCAAACATATAACATGACAAACAAAATGCTCAAACTGAGTAAATCAGATGAGACTTATTTGTGGCATTGTTGTATGGGACAGATTAACAAGACTCGTATATCCACACTTTCGAAGAGTGGATACTTGGACGGATTTGATCCTAATTCAAATGATGTCAGCAAATCTTGTTATTAGGCAAAATACTTAAAATACATTTTAGTGGTAAATGTGTATGTGCCACCGAGCTGTTTGCCCTCGTTCATGGTGATGCAAGTGGGCCCATGTCTATCTAGGTTAGAGATGGTTATGAATACTTCGTAACCTTTGTTGGGAAGCGGCCGCTAGTGCGCAGTGGAAAAATTAAAATTATGTGCCGCTTTCCCTTTGTCCAAGACCCATTTGTTTTGATTATTCTACAAGCCTAGGCATGTTACTATATATTCTAAGCATAAAACTCATAAAACATGCAAAGAACATAAACCTAAACATGCTAACTATCATAAGAACTGTAATTAAAATAAAGAAAAAAAAAGACTTACTTGAACTGTAGACTCCTCCAGTCCTCCCTCCAATCTACAAGCTTTTCTCAAACTCAGCAAGCTCTTCCACGTTCCAAATAGCCACCCAAGTGTGTGGCCTCCAAAGATGCACACACCAAAGCCAAAATTCACCGGCAAGACTACGCCTTGAGTGCACAGGTATTTTGCCCTTGGTGCTAGCCTAGGCAAATACCTCAAAACTTTTAACTCGAGGTTCCTCTAGTCAATTTAGACTTAAAGATCCTCAAAATTATTGGCTTACTCTTAAACTTTAGAGTTGCTCACTTATATAAACCCAAGATATGAAATGTTTGGTGCAAAGATTTGTGAAGAGATCTTTGGGGTTATATAGTGCTCCAAAGACAACAAAATTAATTAAGAATCTGATGTGAGAAAAAACTAATTTAATCTTAGCCATTTGATCTTAATTTAGTGGTTTAATGAGATTATAAAACCCTAATAAGAGTTTGGGCCGAATTGGAATTCAAAACAAATAACAAAAAAAATAAAAATTACTATTCACGAGTTACTATTCACGTTAATAGTAACTTTTTTTTTTGTTTTTTATTTTTATTTATTCCAATTCCAAAAGTGCCCCTATCGTTATTCACCAATCCTTAAGCCACTATGGAACCTCATAAATGACCTGTTCAATAATTAAACACATTGAACCATTTATGAACAATTCATACAACAATAATATATGATGTTAAATATGTATTGTGCACTGTTAACCATTGATTTCGACTTTGTTGTGTGTGACCTTTTGGGTTCCCCTCAAGTTGGACATGAAATGAATCGTGATAATCTAATCGAACATAAATTATCCTCCGATCAGATGGTCGTTCGATTTCAATGACCAAGGTTGACATCTAGCAACATGTCATGGCCCCGAAATGAGAAGGAAAGATATATATACCCATTCTGTATGCGATTTACATATGATACGGTCCCTCGCCTCACTGTATCCCCACATATTGACCTAGGGTACGGAAAGTGTCTACCCATATGGTCAAAGATATGATGTTGATAGTGTCATGAATCATGCTAACCCAAGAATCTCACATGATTCTTCCGTTGTGGCCACAGTCTCAAGAATTGATCACACATATCAACTCACGAACTGAAATACTACTCTTATAAGAACATATTATCTGGGAGAGTGGCGATTCTCTGTTGTATCTTTACAAGCTTCATATGTTTCAACAAATGACCCAATCATACCCTTATGACCGGATCTTTTGAACCGGGGAAGGAGAATGTCAAAGTTATTTGATCCACACATAAGATTGTAAAGACCTCAAGTCTAAGGATTAGTCATATAATCAATACATGAAAGTTCTCACAGACAAATGGGATAAACACTCCATATGAAAACTTTCGGCGGTCAGTTCGATGGACATGAGCAACTCATGCATCCATATGATACACCAAGCGGACGGATCTCCGCTAGTAGCCTATGAGATCAGATACCCCACTTAAGGGTAGATCATATCATCATACTAGTCTCGCCGCTTTGTGAACGCCCATGTTATTCACAAAACTATGACTATGAATATTTAAGAGTAATGATTCTCATAAGGCGTGGAAGCCATCGTCTTATTACTCCAAGGGATTTATTACAGTGTTGATGATTCATATAAGTTATGTAAGACACGTATAATAAAAATTTCCATTTTATTAATTAATGAAAATATTACAAATACATGTACATATAGCCCATCCACAAGTTGGGTATACGACATATTCCTAATAATCTCCCACTTGCACTATAGCCAACTAGTATGAATCCGGACACCATACTCTCGAGTGTGCCTATCATGCTTTTGTTGAGTCAGTCCTTTAGTCAGAGAATCTGCAAGATTATCTTCTATGGGTATTTTCTCTATAATATTTTCTTTTCTTTCAACAATCTCTCTAATGAGATGAAATCGCCTGAGTACATGCTTGGATTTTTGGTGGGACCTTGGTTCCTTTGATTTAGCAATGGCGCTCGTGTTGTCACAGTACATCATGATGCCATTCTTTATCGCGGGAAGTAATTCCAGTTCCGTGATGAACTTCTTTATCCAGACTGCTTCTTTAGCTACCTCAGATGCAGCAATATACTCGGCTTCTGTGGTGGAGTCTGCTGTAGTTGACTGCTTTGAGCTTTTCCAACTGACAGCACCGCCATTCAAAGTAAACAGATATCATGTTTGCGATCTGCTGTCATCCCTATCGGTCTGAAAGCTCGCATCACAGTAACCAATGACTTTCATCTCAGAACAGTCTCCGTATGTCAAAAACATATCCTTAGTTCTTCATAGATACTTGAGGATTGTTTTGATAGCTGCCCAGTGTTGCTCACCAGGATTTGCCTGATACCTGCTCGTTATGCTAAGAGCATAAGAGACATCATGTCTTGTACATAGCATGACATACATGATCGATCCTATTGCTGAAGTATAAAGGATCCTACTCATACGCTCTCTATCCGAAGAAGTATATGGACATTGTATTGGACAGTTATGACCCATAGCGTCACTGTTTCTAAGAACATTGTGGTTTTGTACAAATTAATTATGTAGAAATGAAATTGCCTTTTATCATTTCATAATTAGATTACTTAAATGTGTGAATGATGAAAGTCCTTATGATTAGTTCCGGATTGAGATGATATGAGACGGTATCAATCCACGACGATTTAATCATTAAATATCCCTAGTCATAGTATTATCGAGACTGGACATCGATAATGCGGAATAGACTAGTATCGTACTTGTGCGTGTTATAGAAGCGTAACATCATAGTTCTCATATATTTAAGTATTGGATACTTATGCAAGTGTGGTAGGAGGTTGTGTTTTACCGATGGTACAGAAAACAGCTTCGCTCTGGATAGACCCCGTAGAATCCTATTGGTAGTATGACTATGTGTCTATGAGAGTCCGCTTCAGGGTAGGTGTATTTGGTCTTAACCTGAGACTTGCATCGCTAGTACTTGCGATAATCAATACGCTTTGGTTTTGGTCGTCCAGGACTTTAACAGGTTCTGTGTACGCCTCTTATAGGTTTATTGAGAATTGTAGTGTATTGGATGTGATGTCAAGACGGAAGTATCACTCCAGTCATATGGTGATGATGATCGCGCAGGGATACAAAACTGGTTCTCTAAGAGTTGCAACCATCGGGATAATATGACTTGGTCATGATTATCCGATAATAAAGAGACTAGTTGCTAGTGATTTGATATATGATTCATACGGGGCAGACACTATACCAGCCTCAGGCCTTGCATGTGATCATCTGATACTGGATTTCAATACGCAATACTACGTATACTACGCCTGCTAAAGATCATATATTCCATTAAGAATATTTCTGGAGAATTGGGTAGGCATGGCACTTTGCTAGAAACCAACTTTGTCTCATAAATTGGTAAAAACGTAGTACTTGGTACATACGTGTTCGGATAGTCCGACAACCAGATTTACTGCCAACATATCCAGGGATCTCTTGGGTCGCTTCCCGAAGATTCACCGATGACGTATGATTCGAGCTAAATTAATCTGGGATTAATTGCGGAGAGATTTTTTCTGGGATAAAATACTATTTGAAGAGAGAGAAAGATTAATTTGGAATTAATCATTAAAATAATATATTTGATATATTAAACGAAATTAGATTTCGATGCGGAATTAAAATTAGATTTTAATTCTGGCAAACGAGTTAATTTAGAATTAATTCGTTAGCGATGTGAATAGTAATTTTGCTAGGCATAATTATTTAATTAAATTCGATTTAATTATGTCGCGACGGAAGTTCTTTAATTGGGAATTAGCGAACCCGAGCCCGGGAGTATTTGTGGGCCCACTCGCATTTGGAATCGAGTCGGGCCCATATGTCACATCAACCATCACATCACATGTCAACCTTATTCACTTTATTGGGATGGGTTTAGGTGAGTTGGTGAAAGTGTGTCCAACCTCCAAATCTTTGAAAGCTTGAAAGACTTTTACCAAATACACTTTTTGGTATTAGATATAAATTGATTTTTCAAAAATCAAACTTAAGTCTTCCATCTTCTATCTTTGCCAAAAATATCAAAGAAAATTACTCTCCTAATTTCTTCTTCAAGACCGAATATTGAGAGGAAGGAAAGAAGAATTTTTGTTGCAAAAATTCTCAAAGGGCTAGCACTCTTCAAGGGATCATACAATGTGTTAGGGAAACCAACACAAGAGCTTGGAATCTTGAAAAAGCTTGGAGCTTGGAGCTTCTAACTTTGGCCGAATATCAAAGCTTATTGGAGGAGAAAATTTTGTTGATCAACGCATCCATTAACCGCTCAATGTAAGTGTGTTTCCACCCCACTTCTTTGTTATTCATTCATGATTTATGCTTATCTTGATCTTGGGACTAAATCTAGAAACCCAACACATTGCTCCTAAGATAATTTGATTCCATGATAAGTAGGTAAATTACCTCTTTTGGAATCTTCCATTTTGAATCTTTTCAAAACTTTATCTATGTACGTAGATTGAGAAAGTCCTAACAACCTCTTAGATCTATCACGGTAGATCTTAATGCCGAGGATGTAGGCTGCTTCTCCCAAATCTTTCATGGAGAAATTCTGAGATAACCATTGCTTGGTGGCTTGCATCGTGGGAATATCATTCCCGATGATCAATATGTCATCGACATATAATAGAAGAAATACAACAGCACTCCCACTAATTTTCCTGTAAACACAAGGCTCGTCTACATTTTTGATGAAGTCAAATTCTTTAATTGTCTCATCAAATCGTATATTCCAACTTCTGGAGGCTTGCTTGAGTCTATAAATGGATCGTTTAAGCTTGCATACTTTATTATGATCATCCTTAGATGCAAACCCCTCAGGTTGTTTCATATAGACTTCCTCTACAAGGTTCCTATTAAGGAAAGCTGTTTTGACATCCATCTACCAAATCTCATAATCAAAGTGTGCAGCTAGTGCCAGTAAAATTCGAATGGACTTTATCATTGCAACAGGTGAGAAGGTTTCCTCATAGTCAATTCCTTTGATTTGTCTATAACCTTTCGCCACCAATCTAGCCTTATAGGTTTGGATGTTTCCTTCTGCATCAGTTTTACGCTTGTAAATGCACTTACAGCCTATAGGTTTTATCCATTCAGGTGCATCTACCAAGTCCCAGACTTGATTCTGATACATAGAGTCTATTTCGGATTTCATGGCCTCAAGCCACTTGACTGAATCACTGTCACGAATTACTTCGTCATAACTGGTGGGATCGTCATTATCAATGACCTGATCATGTTCCTCATTAATATGAAAACCATATCTTTCAGGCTCATGTCTTTCCCTACCAGACCTTCTGAGTTCATAACCATGTGGTTGTTCCGTCGCTGCCCTTTTTAAGGTCCTGGGGTTTAGTTCTATGTTAGTTTGTTCTTCTCGTACCTCATCGACGTCAAGTCTACTCCCACTATATTTCTTGAGAAGGAATTCATTCTCTAGAAATTTAGCATTTCGTGAGACAAATATTCTTTGTTCATTTGGGACGTAGAACATGTATGCTCTTGAGTTCAAGGCATATCCTACAAACTTACATTTAACTGCACTATCATCCAATTTGTTAGTTTGTGTGAGCTTGACATATGCGTCACATCCTCAAACTCTTAGATAACTAAGACTAGGACGTTTCCCAGACCATAACTCATATGGTGTTTGATTAACAGTCTTGGAAGGAACTTGGTTTAGTAGTAGTATTGCAGTTTATAAAGCACGACCCCAAAATGAAAGAGGTAGATCCGTGTCTGGCATCATTGATCGAACCATATCTAATAATGTCCGATTTCTCCTTTCGGAGACCCCATTATGCTGTGGAGTTCCCGGAGGAGTCCACTGGGAAACAATGCCATTTTCTCTCAAGTAATCTTGAAATTCGTTGCTTAAGTATTCACCACCTCGGTCAGACCTTAGTGACATAATACTTTTATTAAGCTGTTTTTCTACTTCAGCTTTGAAGTCTTTGAATTTCTCAAAGGCTTCAGATTTGTACCGCATAAGGTACATATACCCATATCGCGAGTGATCATCGATAAAGGTAATGAAGTAGGAGAATCCACCTCTAGCGGTGACTGAAATTGGTCCGCATACATCAGAGTGTATGAGTTCTAATGTCTCCGCCGCACGCTGTCCTTTACCTTTGAAGGGTAATTTGGTCATTTTACCAAGTAAACAAGACTCACAAGTTCCATAAGGTTTATATTTGAAGGGTTTAAATATCCATCCTTATGTAGCTTAGTTAATCTTGTTTCATTGATATGACCTAAGCGACTGTGCCATATAAGTGATTCATTGAGATTATTCGAGTTAACGTTGTATATATTAGAGGTTTAACATTCTTTGTTCCTTTGTAAGACATAGATACCATTATTCAAAATACCATCTCCATATTTTATTTCATTGAAATAAATAGAACATTTATTATAACTTATTAGGCATGAAAAGCCTTTATTACATAAAGAAGAAATTGAAATGATGTTATTTACTAGAGAAGGTACATAAACACAATCTTCTAAGTCTAAAACTAAACCATTCGGAAAAACTAATGAATAAGTCCCCACGCACAATGCAGCTAGTTTTGCTCCATTACCCATGCGTAAGTCAACCTCTCATGACGGAGTCTCCTACTATTTCTCAGGCCCTGCACATTGTTACACAAGTGAGTCCCACAACAGGTGTCAAACACCCAAGTAGAAGGTTCAGAGTTTTGAGAATATAGTTCAATCATATACAACATACCTGAAGCATTGGGCTTCTTGGCCTCTTGGGCTTCCCTAGCTTCCTTGGCTTTCAAGGATTTGCAGTCTTTCTTCCAATGACCCTTCTTTCCACAAAAGAAACATTTCACATTTCCATTTTTCTTCTCCACCTTACCATTGGGCTTTAGGTGATCTGGAGCCTTGGCCTTGCCCTTTTTTTTCTTTGGGCCTCGTGGCTTCAGGTCCGTACCCATAAGCATGACGGAGGTTTTAGTCTCCGGTTTCAAGTCCTTCTCTTCTTTCTTTATCAGATTGTGCAATTCTGCTAAAGTAGCTTCTTTATCAGACAGATGAAACTGCATAATAAAGTTAGAGAATTCTTTTAGTAAGGATTGAAGAATTAAATCCTGACATATCTCATGATCTATGATGAACCCGATGTTGGCCAATTTTCCAATGTGACCAATCATCTTAAGCACATGTCCACTAACAGATCCTTCCTTATACCTTGTTTGTAATAAAACACATGACACTTGGACTCTCACGGTATGAACGGAAGTTGCATACAACTCCTTCAAGTGAAAGATAATGGTTTGAGCATCCATATCTTTGTGAGCTTTCTGAAGTTCATCCGACATAGAGCCAAGCATTATGCAAAATGCTTGCTCATCATCATTGATGTGTTTCTTCCAAGCATCGAATGTGTTTCTTTCAAGAACATAGAAAATCTTTTCTTGTCGTAAGACAAATTTAAGGTTTCTAAACCAGTCATTGTAGTTGTCCCCTTTGAGCTTATGCTCATCAAGGATGGAACAAAGTGATACTCTGTTTGCCATTTGAATATTTGTGAAATATTTTAACCCACATGTTAAGAGAGAATGTTAAAATTAGGAATATGTTTTCATTAATGTTTCATAATAACATGGGCTTTTAATAATATGAAGTTGCTCTCACTCAATTGTTTTAAAATTTTAAGCAAATCCAATCAACCCCAATATGATGGATTTCTTGTGGGCAAGGATCCCATTATCAT
This sequence comes from Zanthoxylum bungeanum, assembly GCA_019454045.1. Taxonomy (NCBI): domain Eukaryota; kingdom Viridiplantae; phylum Streptophyta; class Magnoliopsida; order Sapindales; family Rutaceae; genus Zanthoxylum; species Zanthoxylum bungeanum. Next base: position 29,942 of record SKCR01033905.1, on the reverse strand, counting down.
CATTTCATAACTTCGACTAGGGCCGATCATTATAAAATACAATAATTAGGTAGGTTCCCAACCAATTTATGATATAAATCACAATTCCTTGATCATTGGGTTGAGCAATCAAACATGCCATAGCTTATGCTAGTCTTTGTGGACACCCAATCTTTGCCACTAAGTTATAAGACCACGCCTAAGGGTCGCTGCATCTTATGACTCAAAAAAGTCAAACCATTGTCAATAGTATGATTTAAGGACAAATTGGTATTGGTAAGTCTGGTAAAGCCTAGTCCTGCCAATACAGTTTAAGCCATTTGGGTCTATACTTTACAATGGGAGGCAAATTTTAGACTTAAATTATTATTGAGGATTTTAGCAAGTTTAAGTGAATAACTGTCAAATGGATTCCTCCATTGAAAATTCCCTAGATGGAGGGTGGAGCGAACTCTCTTAAATACCCTTACCTCTTAGGCTCTTATCACCTTGGTGACAAGAATAAACAATAGATCCTCCAAATTAGTCCAACACTTTAAATATGCTTTAAGGTAAGGTTTGAGTAAATGATTATCTAGATGTCTTCACAGCTTTCCCTTTTGGCTATAAAAAGGTAGTGAGTGAAGGAAGACACCAAATCATTATCTAACTCTAGTAATACCTTTGGTTAAATTAACTTTAGTTTGGAAAGTCTTATTAACGCCTTGGTCCCACCCCACTTGTATCTTTTATAATATCTTTTATTATAAACAAATGATTTATATTTATTAGCCTTAAAGGTAATAAATCTCTAAGTTCATCACGGAATAATTACTTAGCTAAGGGATAAGCAATACACTCTTTATTCCTTAGAAAGTCTCTAGATGATTGCACCATAAAATAATCATGCCAATTCTAATCATACATAGAATCATCAAGCATATGAGTTTTAATATGTTGGAATTATTTTAGGCATTAAATAACTTTGATTAATATTTAATTATGATATTGCATTTTATTTTATTCAAATAATTTTACTATTCACGTTTTTCTGCAGACGTGTGAACTTTAAATGCAATTTCACAATTCAACTCTTAACCATATCATGCAAAACTTGTACCTAAAATTAAGTTCAGGGTGTTAGCTTTCCAACGAGCTTTTAAACACCCAATTTCGAGTTCAAATGAGTGAGAAATAATTAAAACATAAATGGCACGCTGATATCACTGTTGGGAAGCGGCCGCGAGTGCGCAGCGGAAAAATTTAAATTATGTGCCGCTTTCCTTTGCCCATGATGAGTGGTATTTATATCACTATTTCCCACTCATTTAACCTTATATTTTGTATAGTTTCTTGAGTTTTGTGAATATTTTGATGTGTTTTGTGTTATTTTGTAGATAAATAAAGTTTTAGGACATTCTGGAGGTGATTTGGAGCAAAACAGTGAAAATTGGCGAAAAAGGGCATTTTGGTAATTTCCAGCGTCGCGACGCCCAGAATGCGCCGAATCTGCTAACGTGCACCAGGTCAACAGATCAGGATTTGAGAAGTTTTGACTTTGCTAAAATGCGCCGTGCCACGTGTCACCATCACAACGAATCTGCTAACGTGCGCCGTGCCACGTGTCAACATCATATGCTGCCGACACTCTGATTTGACACGTGTCGCCTCGTCATCAGCCATGTCAGCGGTCAACGAGTCAACTTTGCCATGTGTCATGCCACGTCAGCATCAGCCAATCACAGCGTGACACGTGTCGCCACGTGTCGAAATCCTATTGTACCGACAATTGCAACACACGCCAGCGCCATGTCATCGCCACGTCAGCGCCACGTCAGCATGACGTAATCAATGACGTCATCATAATAATTGAGTCTTAGGCGCCATGACACGTGTCGCTTTGAACAGTCAGCCGCCTTGCTACGTGTCGCCTTCTCATCGTGCCACGTCGACAAATCCAGCGTCGCGACGCTGAGGTCCTTGGCGTCGCAACGCCCGAACAGTGAAAAATTTTCCTATAAATAGAGCGCGAAATTTCAGATTTCAGTGTACCATTCTCTCTCTCCAAATTCCGTGTAAAGAGAGTTTCTCTCTCTAAAAAATTTTAGTTTTTAATTTTTTACTTTTGTAATTTAATTTTAATTACTTTTTGTAATAATAATAGTTTACTTTCTTTATTTTTTTACAGTTTTTACTATTTACCATGAGGAGGTAATTTCCCCAGCTAGGGTGAAAGGTAATTCTTTTACTGTTGCTATTTAGTTTAATCTCCCTTAAAAATAATATATTTACTAATTAAAATACTGATTAATAAAGGATACCGCTATATTGGTCGGTTGGCAATTTAATTTAATCTGGTTTGAACCTGACTTAATAAAGGAAACCGCTATATTGGTCGGTTGGTAAATTTATTTTCTGTTGGTTTAAACCTGATTAATCAAGGATACCGCCAGATTGGTCGGTTGGTAAATTTATTTTGGTACCGCCTTTATGGCTGGATTATGGACAAATATTACTGCCTATATGGCTGGTTGGACTTAATTTGACTTAATCAGGATACCGCCAGATTGGTCGGTTGATTAAATAATATCACAAGTTTATATATTATTTTATTGGGAGATATCTAAATTAGTAATAGTAAAAGTAATTCCTTTTACCTTAGCATTTCATTTTTATTGTATTTTTACTTTTCAGTATTTATTTTACAGCAATTTTTCAGCAGTTTATGTCTTTTATTTTCAAGTTTTTACCAGCCCTAGCTATGTGTCATAACTAAGTTAATATCTAGGGTTGTGATGAAATTCAATGTCACGGGTTTATAAGGGTTAGATTATAATTTGGGTAATATAAAGATTTATTTATTGAGTCTTAATCTTAATGCTCTTTAATTAACTGGCCATTAATTAAGTTGATTAGGTAAACTTAAAATGAACTAGACATAGGGATTTTAAGTTTAAGACCTTAGATTCAATAGCCCACGATCTTCCTTAAGGATAGATAACCCTTTCAATAGATTTCCTTACAGGATAGGAATATACCTGTCGGGTGGGGGTAGCCATAATTGGAACTTAATCATAATGAATCTAGGTAATTTGGTTGACATAGACATATGGTTCAATTGGATTAAACTAGGTATTTGTAATTGACCATCGAAAGAGGCTTTTACATAAATTAGTGTTCCAGGTTAATAAATCAATATATTACCCAATTATAAAATAACCACTTTATCTTTAAATAATATTGGAATAAATCACAACCCTAGATAGTTTTTAATATTGAATTTTCTTAAAATCTACCTTCAAACAATTTTATTTTATTGTCTTTAAATTTAGAATCGTCGCTATTTCAAATCAATTAAACAACCTGTTAGATACTAGTAATCATTTAACCTCATAAAATTAATAACTTAGGTATTAAGTCCTCGTGGGATCGATACTTTTTATACTACTTGAACGATACGTACGCTTGCGTTATACGTGTGTGTTTACGCCGGTCAAGTTTTTGGCGCCGTTGCCGGGGACTTATTTATCTTTTATTATTAGTTTAGGGTTTAGATACTTTTACTTGTATCTAATTTCTTTTTACTTATTGTTATTGTTTTCTTGTGTTTCAGGTTCTCAGAAACTTCATGAGACGAACCAGAAGCTTTGAACTACGACCGCTTGACCCAGAAATTGAAAGAACTATCAGACAGTTGAGAAGGGAAAGGCGAGAAGCCCAAGAAGCATTAGTCAACATGGAACCTGAACCTTTGGAGGTTGCACCACCAATTCCCATTCGAGACAGAACCATTCCGGTGGTTGACAGACTCATTTCATGTATTGTACTCCCTCCATTGCCAGCAAATGCGGGTGACATCAAAACTTGCATTCAGATGATTCAGCAATCAGTTCAGTTTGGGGGAAATGCAACTGAAGATCCTAATGCCCACATCAGCAACTTCCTGGAAGTTTGCGGTACTTTCAATTACAACCGAGAAGCTGAAGAAGCAATGAGACTGCGTGTATTCCCATACTCCTTGAAGGACAGAGCTAAAGCCTGGCTACATTCATTACCAGCAGGTTCTATCACAACATGGAACACCTTAGCCACCAAATTTCTTGCAAAGTATTTTCCACCAGCCAGAACCGGAAAACTGAGGAATGACATCACATCTTTTGTGCAACAAGACTCCGAAACTCTCTACGAAGCTTGGGAAAGGTACAAAGATTTACTCCGGAAATGTCCACACCATGAGATTCCAAAATGGCTTCAAGTCCAAACATTCTATAATGGACTTTCTGGAATAATGAGAACCACAATTGATGCTGCTGCTGGAGGAGCTTTAATGGCAAAAGGAGAAGATCAAGCTTGGGAACTAATTGAAGAAATGGCTAACAACGATTCCTTGTGGCCAACAGAAAGAAGTCTGATTCAAAGAATTGCAGGAATTTATGAAGTTGGAGCTAATACAGCAGTCAACACCAAGCTAGATCAAATTTGCAAATTCATGGAGACTCTTACCACTGGATCCACAAGTTCACCATATGGAGGAGCACTAGAATCAAATCAACATGAAGAAACGGTGAATTATGTCAACAATTTCAACAGGCAGGGGAACAATCCATATTCCAACACCTACAACCCAGGGTGGAGGAATCATCCTAATTTTTCATGGAGCAACAATTCAGGCCAACAGCGGAACTATCCACCACCTGGATTCCAGCAACAGAACAAAGGCCAGGAGCAGACAAATGAACCAGTGATGGCAGAGATGTTAGCTCAATTAAAAAGATATGAAGCTATGATTCAGAGCCAATCAGCTTCCATCAAAGCACTGGAGAATCAAATCGGACAACTGGCCAATGCTCAGAGTTACAGACCGCCAGGTAATCTTCCCAGCAACACAGAACCAAATCCAAGGAACCGAGGGAAGGAGCAATGTCAAGCTATTACCTTAAAAAGTGGTACTGAGATCAACAAAGACGTTGGAATCAAAGCAACAATTGAAGAAGTTCCAAAAGATGCAGTTCCACAGATGGAAGAAAAAGAAGCAAAGGAAAAAGAAAAAGAACAGATCACACCACCACCATTTCCTCAGCGTCTTCAGAAAAACAAACTGGACAAACAATTTGCTCGTTTCCTGGAGATATTCAAAAAGCTGCACATCAACATCCCATTTACAGAAGCCTTGGAACAAATGCCCAGTTATGTCAAATTCATGAAAGACATCCTTTCACGAAAACGGAGATTGGGAGATTACGAGACAGTAGCATTGACGGAAGAATGCAGCGCCATCATTCAGAGGAAGCTTCCACCAAAGTTGAAAGATCCTGGCAGTTTCACTGTACCTTGCACCATTGGAGAACATTACATCGGTAAGGCCTCATGTGATTTAGGTGCCAGTGTTAATTTAATGCCTTTTTCTATTTACAGGAAACTGCAAATTGGAGAAGCAATGCCTACCTCGGTATCTTTGCAACTTGCTGATCGAACACTCGCATTTCCGAGAGGAGTCGTTGAAAATGTGCTAGTTAAAGTTGACAAACTCATCCTTCCAGCAGATTTCATCATCCTTGACATGGAAGAAGACAAAGAAATACCTATCATTCTTGGGAGACCATTTTTGGCTACAGGTAAAACTGTAATTGATGTGCAAAAAGGAGAACTAACCATGAAAGTGCAGGACCAAGAAGTGACCTTTAATGTTTTCAAAGCTATGAAATTTCCGAGCGATGAAAAGGAAGAAGAAGAATGCTTCAGAGTTGATGTTATTGATAATATCATTCAAAATACTGAGCCAAATCCCACGGATACACTTGAAGCTTGCATCACCAATATGACTGACAGCGAACTAGATGCTGAAATCCTGGAATGTATCAGCTACCTTGACAAACCATTCCGATTCAAAGCAACACCACCAGTTGAATGCTTGGAATTGCCAAAGAAAGATCGAATCAAACCTTCGATTGAAGAACCACCACAGCTGGAACTAAAGTTACTTCCGAGCCATCTCAGGTATGCATTTCTTGGAAACTCTTCTGAATTACCTGTTATTATTTCTTCTTCACTAACATTGGAGCAGGAAGAAAAGCTACTAAGAGTTTTACGAGAGCACAAAAGAGCCATTGGCTGGACTATAGCAGACATTCGAGGCATTAGTCCATCATTTTGCATGCACAAAATCTTGATGAATGATGAATACAAACCTACAGTGGAGCATCAACGGAGACTCAATCCAATCATGAAGGAAGTTGTGAAGAAAGAAATCATCAAATGGTTGGATACTGGCATCATTTACCCCATCTCAGATAGCACTTGGGTAAGTCATATGCAGTGTGTACCAAAGAAAGGAGGAATTAATGTGGTCACCAATGAAAAGAACGAGTTGATCCTAACAAGAACAGTGACTGGATGGAGAGTATGTATGGACTACAGGAAACTCAATAAAGCCACAAGAAAGGACCATTTCCCACTACCATTTATTGACCAGATGTTAGACAGGCTGGCAGGACATGAATTCTATTGTTTTCTAGACGGATATTCAGGGTACAATCAGATTGCCATCGCACCAGAAGACCAGGAGAAAACTACCTTTACATGTCCCTATGGTACTTTTGCTTTCCGCAGGATGCCATTTGGATTATGTAATGCCCCTGCCATTTTTCAGCGTTGCATGATGGCCATCTTCTCAGACATGCTGGAACAGAGTATGGAGGTTTTTATGGATGATTTTTCTGTGTTTGGAGATTCTTTTGACCATTGTTTGTTAAATTTGGAACAGGTATTACAAAGATGCGAAGATACAAACCTGGTACTCAATTGAGAAAAATCCATTTCATGGTACATGAAGGCATTGTTCTTGGACACCGAATTTCACAAAAAGGAATTGAGGTAGACAAAGCAAAAATCGAGACAATTGAGAAACTACCTCCACCAACATCTGTAAAAGGGATTCGGAGTTTTCTTGGACATGCAGGTTTTTACAGAAGATTTATCAAAGACTTTTCCAAGATTGCTAAACCTCTTTGCAATCTTCTGGAAAAGGATGTGCCTTTTAACTTCACCAAAGAATGCCAGACAGCTTTCGAGATCTTAAAACAGAAGCTGATTTCTGCCCCCATCATTGTAGCACCAGATTGGACCCTTCCATTCGAGGTAATGTGTGATGCTAGTGATTTTGCTGTAGGTGCAGTTTTGGGACAACGCAAAGCAAAGATTTTCCACACCATTTACTACTCCAGCAGAACTCTCAATGAAAGCACCATTTCAAAAACTTGACCGGCGTAAACACACACGTATAACGCAAGCGTACGTATCGTTCAAGTAGTATAAAAAGTATCGATCCCACGAGGACTTAATACCTAAGTTATTAAATGATTACTAGTATCTAACAGGTTGTTTAATTGATTTGAAATAGCGACGATTCTAAATTTAAAGACAATAAAATAAAATTGTTTGAAGGTAGATTTTAAGAAAATTCAATATTAAAAACTATCTAGGGTTGTGATTTATTCCAATATTATTTAAAGATAAAGTGGTTATTTTATAATTGGGTAATATATTGATTTATTAACCTGGAACACTAATTTATGTAAAAGCCTCTTTCGATGGTCAATTACAAATACCTAGTTTAATCCAATTGAACCATATGTCTATGTCAACCAAATTACCTAGATTCATTATGATTAAGTTCCAATTATGGCTACCCCCGCCCGACAGGTATATTCCTATCCTGTAAGGAAATCTATTGAAAGGGTTATCTATCCTTAAGGAAGATCGTGGGTTATTGAATCTAAGGTCTTAAACTTAAAATCCTTATGTCTAGTTCATTTTAAGTTTACCTAATCAACTTAATTAATGGCCAGTTAATTAAAGAGCATTAAGATTAAGACTCAATAAATAAATCTTTATATTACCCAAATTATAATCTAACCCTTATAAACCCGTGACATTGAATTTCATCACAACCCTAGATATTAACTTAGTTATGACACATAGCTAGGGCTGGTAAAAACTTGAAAATAAAAGACATAAACTGCTGAGAAGTAATTGCTGTAAAATAAATACTGAAAAGTAAAAATACAATAAAAATGAAATGCTAAGGTAAAAGGAATTACTTTTACTATTACTAATTTAGATATCTCCCAATAAAATAATATATAAACTTGTGATATTATTTAATCAACCGACCAATCTGGCGGTATCCTGATTAAGTCAAATTAAGTCCAACCAGCCATATAGGCGGTAATATTTGTCCATAATCCAGCCATAAAGGCGGTACCAAAATAAATTTACCAACCGACCAATCTGGCGGTATCCTTGATTAATCAGGTTTAAACCAACAGAAAATAAATTTACCAACCGACCAATATAGCGGTTTCCTTTATTAAGTCAGGTTCAAACCAGATTAAATTAAATTGCCAACCAACCAATATAGCGGTATCCTTTATTAATCAGTATTTTAATTAGTAAATATATTATTTTTAAGGGAGATTAAACTAAATAGCAACAGTAAAAGAATTACCTTTCACCCTAGCTGGGGAAATTACCTCCTCATGGTAAATAGTAAAAACTGTAAAAAATAAAGAAAGTAAACTATTATTATTACAAAAAGTAATTAAAATTAAATTACAAAAGTAAAAAAAATTAAAAACTAAAATTTTTTAGAGAGAGAAACTCTCTTTACACGGAATTTGGAGAGAGAGAATGGTACACTGAAATCTGAAATTTCGCGCTCTATTTATAGGAAAATTTTTCACTGTTCGGGCGTCGTGAAGCCAAGGACCTCAGCGTCGCGATGCTGGATTTGTCGACGTGGCACGATGAGAAGGCGACACGTAGCAAGGCGGCTGACTGTTCAAAGCGACACGTGATGATGACGTCATTGATGACGTCATGCTGACGTGGCGCTGACGTGGCGATGACATGGCGCTAGCGTGTGTTGCAATTGTCGGCACAATAGGATTTCGACACGTGGCGACATGTGTCACGCTGTGATTGGCTGATGCTGACGTGGCATGACACATGGCAAAGTTGACTCGTTGACCGCTGACATGGCTGATGACGAGGCGACACGTGTCAAATCAGAGTGTCGGCAGCATATGATGTTGACACGTGGCACGGCGCACGTTAGCAGATTCGTTGTGATGGTGACACGTGGCACGGCGCATTTTAGCAAAGTCAAAACTTCTCAAATCCTGATCTGTTGACCTGGTGCACGTTAGCAGATTCGGCGCATTCTGGGCGTCGCGACGCGGAAGGTCTGGGCGGCGCGACGCTGGAAATACCAAAATGCCCTTTTTCGCCAATTTTCACTGTTTTGCTCCAAATCACCTCCAGAATGTCCTAAAACTTTATTTATCTACAAAAAGATCCGGGTTATTAAGTCTGTAAGGGTGTTTTAACACCTAGTGCCCTAAAACCAACTGGTTTGGGAGTCATTGGCCCAAGCTTTCTTGAGTTTTGTGAATATTTTGATGTGTTTTGTGTTATTTTGTAGATAAATAAAGTTTTAGGACATTCTGGAGGTGATTTGGAGCAAAACAGTGAAAATTGGCGAAAAAGGGCATTTTGGTAATTTCCAGCGTCGCGACGCCAGAATGCGCCGAATCTGTTAACGTGCACCAGGTCAACAGATCATGATTTGAGAAGTTTTGACTTTGCTAAAATGCGCCGTGCCACGTGTCACCATCACAACGAATCTGCTAACGTGCGCCGTGCCACGTGTCAACATCATATGATGCCGACACTCTGATTTGACACGTGTCGCCTCGTCATCAGCCATGTCAGCGGTCAACGAGTCAACTTTGCCATGTGTCATGCCACGTCAGCATCAGCCAATCATAGCGTGACACGTGTCGCCACGTATCGAAATCCTATTGTGCCGACAATTGCAACACACGCCAGCGCCATGTCATCGCCACGTCAGCGCCATGTCAGCATGACGTCATCAATGACGTCATCATAATAATTGAGTCTTAGCCGCCATGACACGTGTCGCTTTGAACAGTCAGCCGCCTTGCTACGTGTCGCCTTCTCATCGTGCCACGTCGACAAATCCAGCGTCGCGACGCTGAGGTCCTTGGCGTCGCGACGCCCGAACAGTGAAAAATTTTCCTATAAATAGAGCGCGAAATTTCAGATTTCAGTGTACCATTCTCTCTCTCCAAATTCCGTGTAAAGAGAGTTTCTCTCTCTAAAAAATTTTAGTTTTTAATTTTTTTACTTTTGTAATTTAATTTTAATTACTTTTTGTAATAATAATAGTTTACTTTCTTTATTTTTTTACAGTTTTTACTATTTACCATGAGGAGGTAATTTCCCCAGCTAGGGTGAAAGGTAATTCTTTTACTGTTGCTATTTAGTTTAATCTCCCTTAAAAATAATATATTTACTAATTAAAATACTGATTAATAAGGATACCGCTATATTGGTCGGTTGGCAATTTAATTTAATCTGGTTTGAACCTGACTTAATAAAGGAAACCGCTATATTGGTCGGTTGGTAAATTTATTTTCTGTTGGTTTAAAAACCTGATTAATCAAGGATACCGCCAGATTGGTCGGTTGGTAAATTATTTTGGTACCGCCTTTATGGCTGGATTATGGACAAATATTACCGCCTATATGGCTGGTTGGACTTAATTTGACTTAATCAGGATACCTCCAGATTGGTCGGTTGATTAAATATATCACAAGTTTATATATTATTTTATTGGGAGATATCTAAATTAGTAATAGTAAAAGTAATTCCTTTACCTTAGCATTTCATTTTTATTGTATTTTTACTTTTCAGTATTTATTTTACAGCAATTACTTTTCATTTCAGAGTTTATGTCTTTTATTTTCAAGTTTTTACCAGCCCTAGCTATGTGTCATAACTAAGTTAATATCTAGGGTTGTGATGAAATTCATGTCACGGGTTTATAAGGTTAGATTATAATTTGGGTAATATAAAGATTTATTTATTGAGTCTTAATCTTAATGCTCTTTAATTAACTGGCCATTAATTAAGTTGATTAGGTAAACTTAAAATGAACTAGACATAGGGATTTTAAGTTTAAGACCTTAGATTCAATAGCCCACGATCTTCCTTAAGGATAGATAACCCTTTCAATAGATTTCCTTACAGGATAGGAATATACCTGTCGGGCGGGGGTAGCCATAATGGAACTTAATCATAATGAATCTAGGTAATTTGGTTGACATAGACATATGGTTCAATTGGATTAAACTAGGTATTTGTAATTGACCATCGAAAGAGGCTTTTACATAAATTAGTGTTCCAGGTTAATAAATCAATATATACCCAATTATAAAATAACCACTTTATCTTTAAATAATATTGGAATAAATCACAACCCTAGATAGTTTTTAATATTGAATTTTCTTAAAATCTACCTTCAAACATTTATTTTATTGTCTTTAAATTTGAATCGTCGCTATTTCAAATCAATTAAACAACCTGTTAGATACTAGTAATCATTTAACCTCATAAAATTAATAACTTAGGTATTAAGTCCTCGTGGGATCGATACTTTTTATACTACTTGAACGATACGTACGCTTGCGTTATACGTGTGTGTTTACGCCGGTTAGCCCAATACCAATTTTTTTTATTATTCTACAAGCCTAGGCATGTTACTATATATTCTAAGCATAAAACTCATAAAACATGCAAAGAATAAAACCTAAACATGCTAACTATCATAAGAACTCTAATAAAATAAAGAAAGAAAAAAGACTTACTTGAATCGTAGACTCCTCCAGTCCTCCCTCCAATCTACAAGCTTTTCTCGAACTCAGCAAGCTCTTCCACATTACAAATAGCCACCCAAGTATGTGGCCTCTAAAGATGCACACACCAAAGCCAAAACTCAACGGCAAGATTATGCCTTGAGTGCACAGGTATTTTCCGCTTGGTGCTAGCCTAGGCAAATACCTCAAAACTTTTAACTCGAGGTTCCTCTAGTCAATTTAGACTTAAAGATCCTCAAAATCAGTGGCTTACTCTTAAACCTTCGAGTTGCTCACTTATATAAACCCAAGATATTAAAGGTTTGGTGCAGAGATTTGTGAAGAATTCTTTGGGTTTATATAGTGCTCCAAAGACAACAAAGTTAATTAAGAATCCGATGTGGGATAAAGCTAATTTAATCTTAGCCATTGGATCTTAATTTAGTGGTTTAATGAGATTATAAAAACCCTAATAAGAGTTTGGGCCGAACTGGAATTCAAAACAAATGACAAAAAATATATATATTACTATTCACGAGTTACTATTCACGTGAATAGTTTTTTTTTTTTTTACTTTTTTTTTATTTATTACAATTCCCAAAGTTCCCCTATCGTCATTCACCAATTCTTAAGGCCCCCTATGGAACCTCATAAATGATATGTTCAATAATTAAACACATTGAACCATTTATGAACAATTCCTACAGCAATCATATATGCTGTTAAATATTGTAATGTGCACTGTTAACCATTGATTTTGACTTTGTTGTGTGTGACCTTTTGGTTCCCCTCAAGTTGGACATGAAATGAATCGTGATAATCTAATCGAACATAAATTATCCTTCGATCAGATGGTCGTTCGATTTCAATGACCAAGGTTGACATCTAGCAACATGCCAAGGCCCCCAAATGAGAATGAAGATATATATACCCATTCTATATGCGATTTACATATGATATGGTCCCTCGCCTCACTGTATCCCCACCTATTGACCTAGGGTACGGAAAGTTCTACCCATATGGTCAAAGGTATGATGTTGATAGTTTCATGAATCTTGCTAACCCAAGAATCTCACAAGATTCTTCCGTTGTGGCCACAGTCTCAAGCACTGATCACACATATCAACTCGAGAACTGGAATACTACATTTATAAGAATATATTATCTGAGAGAGTGATGATTCTCTGTTGTATCGTTACAAGCTTCATGTGTTTCAAAAAATGACCCAATCATACCCTTATGACCGGATCTTTTGAACCGGGGAAGGAGAATGTCAAAGTTATTTGATCCACACATAAGATTGTAAAGACCTCAAGTCTAAGGACTAGTCATATAATCGATACATGAAAGTTCTCACATACACATTGGATAAACACTCCATATGAAAAACTTTTGGCGGTCAGTTCGATGGACACGAGCAACTCATGCATCCATGTGATAGACCAAGTGGACGGATCTCCCCTAGTAGCCTATGAGATCGGCTACCCCACCTAAGGGCGGATCATATCATCATGCTAGTCTCTCCGCTTTGTGAACCCCCATGTTATTCACAAAAACTATGATTAGGAACATTTAAGAGTAATGATTCTCATAAGGCGTGGAAGCCATCGTCTTATTACTCCTGACAAGTATTATGGATTAAGCACTAAAGTTATCATTACATGAATATTCTAAATATCATGTTCCACTTATCTGCTTAACTCCGATTTTCAGGCATATTTTATCAAATAAAATAACTTATTATTTTTCCAGGACCATCCTGAAATTATTCCCAATTTGAAAATTAAAGTCGTTTAAATACATTTTCACCCAGGATTATGTCTTAAAAACTAATCTTTCATTTATATCTTGATTCTAATAGTACAACTATTTAATCAACGATTTGTGGTACTATTTATTATAATGATTATAATAGTCCAGCTATATAATCAAATATAATCTAAATTAATTAACCTCAATTACATTGATTACTATAATCCAATTATAAAATCAACTGTAAACCGAAATTAATTAATTCAAATATATTGATTAATATAATCCAATTATATATAATCAACTATAATACAGTCCAACTGTAAATAAAACAACATTTAAATATTAGTCCAACTAACATTAATTTAACGACGAAATAATTTAAATGAGCGCGTTATGGCGAGTAATTGAACGAGTATTGCAAATTCAATTCTTGCCTCCCACTATTTTTCGGCGAGCCTCTAACCCTCTGTCGAGTACTCGGGAAACCGTGTTTCCTAGTGGGCTAGGATCCCGTTAAATATCACACAATCTTGACTTTGGCCAACAAATTGTATGAAATTAACTAGGTAGATCTCAAGATCAATTGGATCCAATCCAATTCCTAGATCCAGTAGGTGGACTTCCAAATCCTAAACATATATCTTATATTAATTTGAACTTTTTGTGATCACGCACATATATCAAAGTTTGATTATCTTTTTAATCCATTGTCCATTTTTCAAGCTTATTACTAGCTACTAGTTTCTCTACTATCCATATATAAACTTTAAGTCATGTTTCCTATTTACATTCAACATCCATATACTCATTCACTAAGTCAAGGCTTACCATGTTTTTTGCGCTACTCTGATATCTCAATACTTACATACTTACTATTTGCTAATCTAGTTTGGTTATTTATCATATTTATCTTTATTTTATCTCATTGAAATATCATCAAATCGAAACTATAAAATATTCTACCTTTCAAACATTCATCTCACTATTATCAATCGTGTATACATGTATATATAAATTATAATATCATTCACTAGTATTCGTTATGTACAACTCAAATGATTTCTAAAATGTATGATTTCTATGCATAACTCATAAACTACATAAACGTCACTATACCTATAAGATCTATATCTAACTATAAACCTATCTATATATTCCTATAATGAACCTATCCTTTTTATATCGACCAATACATCTATAGACACAGCCAGAAGTAATAAATAACCCTATAAGCTCTTATGATGTTGGTGGTCTGAAATCTGTCGAAAACCATTTAAAAATGCATTTAAGAAACCCTTTTTCTGCAAACAAAATCAGTTTCAAAATTCGTTATCATACAACCATACCAATCATCCATCATAACTCACTGGACGAAATATAAACGAGGGTCGAATGCTCGAATTGCGCGCACAGATCGGATAATGAACGAACTGATCCCCTACCGACAGAGGGTTGGGTCATACCATTTTTGATGGCTTAGACCCTAATGATCACCCCGGCGGAAACATATGATGAGTCATAAAAACATAAATGCATACACCGATCGTCGGGACGGAAATATAACAATGATCGATCATCTCAGAGAAAACATATCAAGAAAATATAAAACGATCGCTGAGACGGAAACATATAAAAGAAAACATCATGTCATAAAATTGTAAAAAAAGTAACGTCAAAATGCATTAAAACAGTATGCAATCCTTTTGAAATTATTTCTCCCCCAAAACATAGATATGTGTAAATCAAAAATAAACCTTTGATGTAATGTTTTCAAAATACATACCAATCGTCCACTGTTCAGTCGCGCGCAAAGACTGGACAGTGTACGAACCATGTCGACAGGGTAATGGGCCAGCCATTTTTCGATGGTCTGGACCCTATAATGAGCGTCCCGGCAGTCAACCCGGAACGAAACATAAACGATCACCACACGGAGGGTTAAAAACATAAATCATCAAACACCGTGGCGGAAACACTTTCTTTATCATTTGTAAACAAAATCATAACTTTGAAAACCAGAAATCAAATACCAAGTTATCAAAACATATTTCAAAATATTTCATGATTCAGACTATCAACATCATAGAACTTCTTATACCTCTAGACATTTTGACTTCGCGTTACTTATACACATACTATGACACTCTACATGAATCATTCTTATACCATAACTGATATACATACATCAGTTTCCAACCTTTAGCATACACTCAACTACATGCATAATGACTAATTTATTATCAATAAACTCCACAAGGTTCATAGTCAAGCAAAATTCTTATCATAACATAACTTCCACTATTCCAAATATTCTTCCAAAAAACAACCATAAACGGGCGAAATCTACTACCAATCTTATACACTCTGCAAATCCATCAATGTAAAATCATAATCATGAAACCCATCTTCCTAAAATCATCAATTTCCCTAAAAAGCCGTAAATCTCTTTCCCACTGCACTTGATATCCATTTTTTGCCTATTTCTAATTTTGATCCCATATTTATATTTGTTTAAGATGATATTTGTTCACTCTAGTGAAACTTATAGCCCACATTGTTTTCATCAACTAGATCAAGAAAATATTTGACGCCGTCCTTTTTCTTTTAGGGAGTTACATAATATTAGATATATCTCACATGAACCATCAGATTTATGTGGGAAAAGAAATTCAAGTGACAGAATATGAAAAAGCAAACAAGAATTAATTTGCTACAGTTGAACAAGTTTAGTCCTTTCTCCTTTGTATATTATCTATCAAACCAAGTGCTACAAAGACCACAAAACCTGTAAAAGAGAAATCCAACAACACTAAGTAGTAAAATAATATGGAACACAGCACAGCAGCGAAATGAACCATTAGCAAGAAATAGCTCAAAACAGCATATTTATCTATCTCCAATGAACAGCCACCAGCACAAGCTACAGCACTCGACAGCTCAAAACCATAGAGCACCAAATCTCAACAGTTCTAAAGCCATATCACTGAAAAACTTGGCCAATTTGAAAAATTAACAGCAGTAAAGCTATAGAGATCCAGGATGTTGGACAATTATGACCCATAGCATCACTATTTGTATAGAACATGGTGTTGTTGTATAAATTAACTATGTGACAAAGGAAATTTCTTTTTTATCATTTGTAATTGGATTACCGAGATATATAAATGATAGAAGTCCATATGATTAGTACCAAATTAATAAGATATGAGACAATATTAATCCACTAAGGTTTAATCATTAAACATCATTAGTCGTAGTATTATCGAGACTGGACATCGATAATGCGGAATAGACAGTATTACACTTGTGCGCGTTATGAGAGCATAACGACATAGTCCTCATATATTTAAGTATTGGATACTTATGCAAGTGTGATAGGAGGTTGTGTTTACCGATGGTACGGAAACAGCTTCGCTCTGGATAGACCCCGCGAAATTCCATTGGTAATATGACTATGTGTCTATGGGAATCCGCATCAGGGTAGGTGTATTTGGTCTTAACCTGAGACTTGCATCGCTAATACTTGTGAGAATCAGTATACTTTGGTTTTGGTCGTTTGGGACTTTAACAGGTTCTGTGTACGCCTCTTCTGGGTATACTGAGAATCGTAGTGTATTGGGTGGGATGTCAATATGGAAGTATCACTTCAGTCATATGGAGATGATGATCACGTATGATACGAAACTAATACTCTTAAGTACTGCAGTCATCGGGATAATATGACTAGGTCATGTTTATCTGATTATAGAGACTAGTTACCAGAGAACTGATTTGTGCTTCGTACGGGGCAGACACAATTCCAGCCCCAAGCCTAACATGTGACATCCGATACTGGATCGTAATACGCAATACTACGTATACTACGCCTGACAAAGATTATATATTCCTTAAAGAATATTTCTGGAGAATTGGGTAGGCACGGTGCTTTGCTAGAAGCCAACCATATCTTGTAAATCGGTAGGAACGTGGTACGAGGTACGCACGTATTCGGATAGTCCGACGACCGGATGTACTGCCAACATATACAGAGATCTCATGGGTCGCTTCCCGAAGCTTCATCGATGACTTTTGACTCGAACATAAAATTAATCTGGGATTAATTATTAGAGAGAGAAAATTAATCTAGATTAATTATGGCGAGAATTTTATCCGGGATAAAATTCGATGAGGAAAGAGAGAACGATTAATTTGGAATTAATCGATAAAATATATTTAATAGTTGAATTTGATTTTTCTATTTAATTTATTTATTTGAGACTTAAATAATATATTCGATATATTAATCGAAATTAGATTTCGACGCGAAATTAAAATTGGATTTTAATTCTGACGGACGAGTTAATTTGGAATTAATTCGTAAGCGACTTTCGTAATAATTTTGCGAGACATTATTATTTAATTAAATTTGATTTAATTACGTCGCAACGGAAAATTTGTTAATTCGGAATTAAACGAACCCGAACCCGAGCTTAGTCGCGTGTTGCAGTTACCGATTTGAATTTGGAATTTAATAATTGGTGGGACCACATCACTTGCATTATTTTATTAATGCTAGTGGTAGACAAGCAACACAAAACTCCATGCTTTGTATTTTGGAAACACAATACACTAAGCTTTGTGTTTTGGAATAACAAAACACCATGTTTGTGTTTTTAACAAAACACAAGTCTCAATTATTTTGTCTTGGACAAAACCAAGTCTTGGAGACTTGAATCTCATTCAACCAAGTTTGAGAAAACTTGAAACAACTTCTTCCTCTCTTCCTCTCCTCCATGGCCGAGAGCTTCAACTCTCCAAAGGGAAAATTTTGCTTCAAATTTTCTTGCAAGCAAGCACTTGATGAGTCAATCTAGGTGATAGGGAAACTCACCCAAGGGTTTGGAATTCATTCACAAAGCTTGGAGCTTAAACATACAATCAAAGAAAGGAGCTTGGAGCAACTTCAAAGGAGCTTGGAGCAACTTCAATGGAGGCAAATTTTGTTGTCAACACATCCACCTAACCGAACAAGGTAAGTAATTTCCGCTATCTTACTTTGTTTATTCACAAATGTTTTATACTTAAATGATCTTGGAATGTTCTTAGAAAACCTAACAATGGTATCTTGAGCCAATTTTAAGCATGAAATAATTAGGGTTCATAGACTTTAATTTGAGGCTTTTGTGATTTGAGCATGATTTCTTCAAATTGATGGTTTGAGTATGCTTAGATTATGATAACTTAGAGTTATGCATGATTAATTTTGAGAAAAATTGATTAGATTAATTTTCCCAAATTTGCTATGCTTGGCCGAATACTATGGACCTTTGTAGCTCATGGTGATTTTGTTTTTTAGACTATTGGATGTGTTTAAAATGCTTGGATATATTGATTTGTGATTTAATTGGATTGAAATCAAAATTAATGAAGAATTATCCTTATTGCCGCGTGCCTTGGTAGCATGGAATGACTTGATTTTGTTTCAATAATGTTGGACATGTATTGAAAATAATAAAGCATGATTAATTATGTAAATTGGTATTTTGGAAATGTTAATTTGAATAATTAATTATGCTATACACTTTAATTAAATAAATTATGATATTTGGAATATTGGAATTTAATTAATTAGGCTTTAATTTGGAATTGGGCTAAAATTGTTGTATTTGGGCCTTATCGACTTGGTTGGGCCAAGTTTGTTTAGGACAATTGGATTGGATCCAAATTGGGCCTTAAAACCATTCCATTAAGTCCAAATGTAACAAATGGGCCTTTAAATAATTAATTGGGCCTAATGGGCCAAAATTAATTTTATGGCAAATGGTGATTCCTAATTGGGCTTTGGTTGCCAAAGTCCATGTCTTAAGAAATTAATTGAAAGCCCATTGGACTTTAATTAAATTGACATTGGATGTTAATTGGGCCTTTGAGACCCATTAAGATTGGATTTAGAATCTAAGTCTAAAAGACACATTAAAAAGTGTAATTATTTAATTTAGAATTAAATATGAATTAGTGTTGAATACAAATTAAATTGGATTTAAAGTTGTAGTTTGATATAATTCAAGAATGCTTACTTTGAGTATTTATTCTTAATCGAGTTGGACTCGCGCAAATCAAATCGTTGTTTGAACATTGGATGATCACTTTATTCAAAGATTAATTAATTAATTGGATTAGATTGATTGAATAACAAGCTTTGTGTGAATACATGGATGTATTGTATGAATAATGTATATCGGATGGATATTAGATGGGTGAGGGAAATTTTGAAAATTATTGTAAATATTGTATTTATTTGAAATTGGACCTGCGTGTCCAGCCTATCACCTCTCATTCTAATTGTAATTCTCTTCTCACCAATTCCCCTCAATGTTAATGAGGTTTCTTTATTGTATTATGTAATTGGGTAGAAGTTAGAATAGTTCTAGCCGGGGAGAGGAAATAGAGAGATTTGTTCTAGGAAAAAAATGTAAATATCCATCCGCATATCATTATTATATTTATTTATCGCGCCTTATTATGCTTTTAGAATGCATGCTTAAGGGTGTATGATGAGACTTAATCAAAGACAATTATTTGGTTGCCAATTTACGCGAAAAACACTCAAAAAAATATTAAGCGATTTCCTTCCATTGAGTGATTCTCTCTCAAGATCCAAGATTGGCACTGGTTTGTTGGCCAAAGTCAAGACCTTTGTCCATCACGGATGTGTTTGAATCACGAAAGCTTTGTTCCATATCGTACGTCTTGGGCAAGTTGTGATTTGTTGGCCAAAGTCAAGGTCACTTCTTGTTCATCGGCCTCGATTACGAAGCTTTCCCACTGTCAATGGGTTTCGCTTAACTAGAATCATTAAGCTTGTTGAGCCAAAGCCAAGGCTTAGTTGATTTAGAGGAAAAAAGGTTAGGAAAATATATTAGATATATTGGCATATATATTATATATATGTTTCGGACTTGGATGTCCACCTACTGGATCTAGGAATTGGATGAGATCAAATTGTTCTTAGAGATCTACCTAGTTAAGTTTCATACAGCTTGTTGGCCAAAGTCAAGGTTGTGTGTTATTTAATGGGATCCTAGCCCACTAGGAAACTAGGTTTCCCGAGTACTCCACAGAGGGTTAGAGGCTCGCTGAAAAATAGTGGGAGGCAAGTATTAAATTTGCAATTTCGTTTAAATACTTGCCAATACACGCTCATTACATTTTTCATCATTAAAATATTTATATATATTAGTTAGACTAATATTCAAATTGTTGTTTTAAATTAACAGTTGGACTGTTTTCAAACTACTTCATTTGTAGTTGATTATATAATTGGATTATAGTAATCAATACATTTGAATATAACTCCATTTATAGTTGGTTATATAATTGGATTATAGTAATCAATATATTTGAATTTAACCAATCAAAATGTAGTTAATTATATAGTCAGACTATGGTAATCATTACATTAGATTGTACCCAAAATCGTTGATTGGATAGTTGGACTATAGCAATCAAGGTGAACTGAAAGATTAGTGTTTAGAACATAATCCTTGGTGAAAAAAGTCTTTAAACGGCTCTAATTTTCAGATTGGGAATAGAACCTCAAGATAGTCATGGGAACTGAGATGTTATTCTATTTGATAGAGAAACCTTTCAGGCCTAAGCCCGGAGTTGAGCAAATAGTAGAGCATGAGCTTTGGAAGACTCATGGTGATGATAACTTTAGTGCTCAGTCCTTCATGCTTGTTGCAATGATACTTTTAATTTTTGTCGTCAAAACTAAGGATTAGATCCTTATACCATGATGTTGAAATTAAAGAATCTTCATAGATCTAACCTTAGATTTTAGAAGTACGAATTGCAAAATAAGCTCTTACGCTCGCGTATGTTAGAAGGTACTTCTGTCGAGCACTAGGTGTCGCAGATAATAGCTGACATCGAACAGCTAGGTTAGATGGGCATTACCTACGAGGACGAGACTTCCAAAGATTTGATCTTACAGTCTCTGTCGAATGCTGGGGCAAGGTTAATAACAAACCCAGAGAAAACTCTTGGAGAGTTGAAGGCTATGCTCAATGAGACAGGGCCAAAGCTTCTAAAAGGGCAAAGAAAAAATCGTCACAGTCTTCTAGGAAGACAAAGGACATATCCCAAAATGTCTGCGTAAACTGTGGCAAACGGGGTCACTTGAAAAGTGACTGTCGTATGGACAAGCCAGACATGAAGGAAGTGAAGATGGGCAAGGCTACGGCTTCAGGTATGTTTGTTATAAACATGTTCACTGCTGGTTTTAAAATTGGATTTTAGAAACTGGATGTAGTACATAAATATATGTACTGGTGTGCAAAATCTGCTAATAAGCAGGAGGCTGGCTTGAGATGAGATCGACCTGCGAGTTAGTAACGGGACGAGAGTCGTTGTTTTAACCGTAGAAACCTAAGTTTTGGAACTGAAATTTGGGCATGTACTTAAATTAGGAAACTGTTATAATGTACCTAGTTTGACTAGAAACATTATCTCTATACCTAGTTTAGCCTGTTGTGGGTATACCTTTATATCTAGAACACTAAGTGTTTTGTTTATAAAGATGATATTGAGATAAGCACATTGTATATGAATAACAGTATTTATATTTAGAATATAAATGAATCTCATAACATGACAAACAAATTGCTCAAACTGAATTAATCAGATGAGACTTATTTGTGGCATTGTTGTCTGTGACACATTAACAAGACTCGTATATCAGCACTTTCGAAGAGTGGATACTAGGACGGATTTGATTCTAATTTAAATGATGTCTACGAATCTAGTTTATTAGGCAAAACGCCTAAAACACCTTTTACTTGGTAAAAGTGCAAGTGCCACCGAACTGTTAGCCGTTGTTCATAGTGACGTTTGTGGGCCCATGACTAGCTAGGTTAGATGTGGTTATGAATACTTCGCAACCTTTATGGATGTGGCATCACATTACGGTTATGTGTATCTTATGAAACACAAGTCAGAAACCTTTGAGTAATTCAAAGAGTTTCGACACAAAGTATAAAAACTGACTGTAAAAGTATTAAAAACATTACGGTCGGACCATAGTGTAAAATACTTATACATATGAGTTTCTTGATTACTTGAAAGAGTATAGTATTCTTTCACATTGGACTCCTCTTGGAACACCTCAATTTTACGGTGTGTCCGAACAGAGAAACCAAACTTTGTTGGATATAGTAATGTTAATGATGAGTCGCGCTGAGCTACCAATTTCCTTCACGGGATACGAATTAAACAGTGCAATACTTATTTTGAAAAAGGTTCCATCAAAATCTGATAGACAGACTTCATATTATATATGATCAAGAAAGAAACCAAGTTTCACATTCCTGAAGATTTGGGAATGCTGGGCATACTCTAAATGTTTGGATGATACCAAACTAGAACCCAAATTGGATAAGTGCCTATAGGTTATCCTAAGGAAACCAAAGTACAGTACTTTTACAACTCACAAGAGAACAATGTAATTGTTGCTCTCCATATGGTTTTCCTAAGAGGAATTCCTATATGCAGTGGTAAGTGGGAGGAAAGTAAAACTCGATGAAAATTGGAGTAATACTGTTCCAGGCACCGATTCCTTAACGGAACACGAACTGTTTATCAGGGATGAAACTGTACCACAATCTTCGAATACACAAGAACCGCATAGGTCGGAGAGAGTTAGAAAACAACCTGGGAGGTATGGGTTTCTGATCTCACATTATGTAGATGTCGATCTTATTAAGGAAAACGAACCGGCTGCGTATGAGGATGTGATACAAGATATCAACTCCTTTTATGGCAAAGTGCCATGAAGTCTGAAATGGATTACAGTATACCAACTAAGTTTGGACATTGGTTGTTGTACCAGAAGACATTGTGCCTATTGGTACTAAACAATTCTTCAAGGAAGACATACATGGATGGCAACACACAAATGTACTGCGCTAGGCTTGTATAAAGGGGTATCGTCATCAACATGGTGTTGATTACGACGAAACCTTTTACCCGTTGCCATGATTAAATCCATTCGGATAATGCTTGCTAAATGCTGCATGTTTCATTTATGAAATATGGCAGCTGAAGGTCAAAACCGCTTTCCTTAAACGGAAACCTTTTGGAGGATGTTTGTATTCAACATCCTGACGGTTTTGTTGTACCAAAAAACCAAGCAAACAAGGTTTGCAAGTTAATTCAATCCATTTATGGATTAAAACAAGCATTTTCATTCAAAACGAAAATGATTCTTGTGTATATAAGAAGGTTAGTAGGAGCGCACTGACAATGATTGTCCTATATAATGATGACATATTATTTCTAGGAAATGAAATTCCCATAGTAAAATCAGTGAAAGCTTGGCTTTCATGAAAATTCTCCGTAGAATACTTGGGAGAGACAATCTTTATTCTAGGAATAAGGATCTACTGGGATAGATCTAAAAGTTGTTGACACTATCTGAGAACTCGTACATTGAAATAAATGTACGTGACCTGGTGTCTCATATGCTTTGAGCATATGGAGTCACAATCAGGCCAATCCAAGTGATAGTCACTGGATTGATGTTAAGGACATCCTTGAGTATCTTAGACGAACTAAGGATGCTTTCTGATAATACGGGGAAAGAAGAACTTGAGTTGACTGGGTTCACCGCTGCAAGTTTCTAAACCGAGAAAGACGACTTTAAGTTGCAATAAGGGTACATATTTAGTTTGAATAACGGAACAGTGAGCCGGATATCTTCCAAGCAAGATACTGTTGCCGAATAAACAACAAAAGCAGAATATTACTGCAGCTGAGGCAGCAAAATAAGTGTTTTGGATCTATATAATCTTAATAAGATTAGGTATAGTTCTGTTAGCAGCTGAGATAGGCTACACCACAGGCTAAGGAACCGCGGTCTCATTAACGATCCAAATATACACTTCGACTAATTCATCTGATTCGTTCAATCATATATCGTGGCGATGTGATGATCAAATAAATCGCATCAGATGATAACATTACAAAACCGCTGATGAAAGCCTTTTCTCAGCAGAAGTTTGAGCGACCCGAACATAGTTCATGTGTAGGACGCTTGAGTGATTGGTTATAGGCCAAGTGGGAGATTGTTGGAGAATTATGACTCATAACATCACTATTTGTACAGAACATGGTATTGTTGTACAAATTAACTAATCCAGGATATATAAATGATAAAAGTCCAAATGATTAGTACTGGATTAATAAGATATGAGACAATATTAATCCACTAAGGTTTAATCATTAAACATCCATAGTTGTAGTATTATTGAGACTGGACATCGATAATGCGGAATAGACTAGTATTACACTTGTGCGTGTTATGAGAGCATAACGGCATAGTTCTCATATATTTAAGTATTGGATACTTATGCAAGTGTGATAAGAGGTTGTGTTTACTGATGGTACGGAAACAGCTTTGCTCTGGATAGACCCCGCGGAATCCCATTGGTAGTATGACTATGTGTCTATGGGAATCCGCATCAGGGTAGGTGTATTTGGTCTTAACCTGAGACTTGCATCGCTAATACTTGCGACAATCAGTATACTTTGGTTTTGGTCGTCCGGGACTTTAACAGGTTATGTGTATGTCTTTTCTGGGTGTACTGAGAATCGTAGTGTATTGGGTGTGATGTCAAGATGGAAGTATCACTTCAGTCATATGGAGATGATGATCACGTAGGATACAGAACTAGTACTCTTAAGTACTGCAGTCATCGGGATAATATGATTAGGTCATGTTTATCCGATTATAGAGACTAGTTACCAGAGATCCGATATGTGCTTTGTACGTGGCAGACACAATTTCAGACCTAGGCCTAGCATGTGACATCCGATACTGGATCGTAATACACAATACTACGTATACTTTGCCTGACAATGATTATATATTCCTTAAAGAATATTTCTGGTGAATTGGGTAGGCACGGTGCTTTGCTAGAAGTCAACCATGTCTTGTAAATCGGTAGGAACGTGGTACGAGGTACGCACGTATTCGGATAGTCCGACGACCAGATTTACTGCCAACATATCCAGGGATCTCATGGGTCGCTTCCCGAAGATTCACCGGTGACTTTTGACTCGAACATAAAATTAATCTGGGATTAATTATTAGAGAGAGAAAATTAATATGGGATTAATTACGGTGAGAATTTTATCCGGGATAAAATTCGATGAGGAAAGAGATAACGATTAATTTGAAATTAATCGATAAAATAAATTTAATAGTTAAATTGGATTTTTCTATTTAATTTATTTATTTGAGACTTAAATAATATATTCGATATATAATCGAAATTAGATTTCGACGCGAAATTTAAATTGGATTTTAATTTGGGCGGACGAGTTAATTTGAAATTAATTCGTAAGCGACTTTCGTAATAATTTTACGAGGCATTATTATTTAATTAAATTTGATTTAATTACGTCACAACGGATAATTCGTTAATTCGGAATTAAACGAACCCGAACCCGAACCCGACCTTAGTCGCGTGTTGCAGTTGTCGATTTGAATTTGGAATTTAATAATTGGTGGGACCACATCACTTGCATTATTTTATTAATGCTAGTGTTAGACAAGCAACACAAAACTCCATGCTCTGTGTTTTGGAAACACAATACACTAAGCTTTGTGTCTTGGAAACACAATACACCAAGCTTTGTGTTTTGTAATTACAAAACACCATGTTTGTGTTTTTAACAAAACTCAAGTCTCAATTATTTTGTCTTGGACAAAACCAAGTCTTGGAGACTTGAATCTCATTCAACCAAGTTTGAGAAAACTTGAAACAACTTCTTCCTCTCTTCCTCTGCTCCATGGCCGATCGCTTCAACTCTCCAAAGGGAAAATTTTGCTTCAAATTTTCTTTCAAGCTAGCACTTGAGGAGTCAATCTAGGTGATAGGGAAACTCACCCAAGGGTTTGGAATTCATTCACAAAGCTTGGAGCTTAATCATACAATCAAAGAAAGGAGCTTGGAACAACTTCAAAGTAGCTTGGAGCAACTTCAATGGAGGCAAATTTTGTTGTCAACACATCCACCTAATCGAACAAGGTAAGTAATTTCCGCTATCTTACTTTATTTATTCACACATGTTTTATGCTTAAATGATCTTGGAATGTTCTTAGAGAACCTAACATAGGAATCCCATACGAAAATACAGGCACCCTGACCCGGGTGCGTAAAATTAGGGAGTTTGAATCTAGACTTTGTGCCAATTGTATGCGTAAGAAATAAAGAAAAATCATAAAAGCAAAATGAAATAGCAATCAATCAATTAAACTCACAAAGTCACAGTCGGCTCAATGAAATTAATTTTCGCTAACTAAACTAATGCCAATAAATTATACATCTTCATCCTTTTTTTTTTGTCCAAAATTTCTCCATCCCACAGTCCACTTTGCGAAAATAAAGGGCATCAAAAGAAAAACTCCAAATCAAACTCATATGCACCCTTTCTCAAAATAAAATATAAACAGAGTCTAAGTTATTTGTAAAAATTGCTCAACCAAAAGCAGTAATTAGATAAAGCCCATTACCTTTTAAAAATTGAAAAGCAAAAACCCCTCATAATTTTTAATAGAAGCGCCGAACCAGAAAGAGAAAGGAAAAAGTGGCTAACTTGTTCAATAGCTCACTTTACTCAATGCTAAGCTTTAGGCTTCAATGGACGAAATTGGCCAAAATGAGAAGTAATAATTATCCAAAATAGCTGCCCTCTCTCTGTTCTGTTTCTGTTTCCCTCCTTTGCGTATTCTGTGTGACTGTGTGTGTTGAGTATGTGTGTATGTAGGTTCCACGTGTGTGTGTATTATTTAAATGTGTGTGTTATATATATATATATATATTACATATATGCTCTAGAAATTTCTAGGTTTTGTGTGTGTGTTTTATAAATGAATGTGAGAAGAATCTAGATTAATATGGATATATGAATATAAATACTAATTTGGTAAATATCAATTGAATCCTTCTAGTTTTACTTATTGTTGTCTTTTAATTAATTAATTTAAAAAAAATCCCACATTTAATAATTAAATTTATCTCGCGTTCGGATGCGGCCTCACGCGCAAAAAATAAATCCACGCATCACGCTAAAATAACTCGGGATATTACATTCACCCCTCCTTATATAGGATTCGTCCACGAATCCTGACCTGAGCATACTGAAACTAAAAATCAGACAAAGACCGATATGGTCTAAAGAAATCATATCATTACTAAGACAGCCGAATAGCCAGCAGCTGCAGTCACCGACACTCTATAAACGTTTGATCTGATACCATCATTATAACATCCCGCCTAAGCCAAGATGCTACCGGTAGGAGACAGGCTAATCCTGCCTCCATAAGGCTCTGGCTTTGACAAAATTTTGACATGACCTCTGCTAAAAGTCATGCAACTTGGATCAAGGTCCAACACCACAATACATCCTATAGGGCCCAACACATAGTCTAACACTAAATAATCAACACAAGTCATAATCCAACTGAGCTCCATGCCCAAAAATGTGTATAAATAAAAACTTTTACAAACTTAACTTATACAACTTAAACTCTTTACAAACTCAAACTTTTACAACTAACTTATACCCCCAAGACCTGGTGACTGGTTAACTGCAACGCTGCTATCCGACTCATCAAGCTCTGGAGACTGTGGTCGACCGATCGGGTCACAAACCTGCAAAACTCAAACACATGCAAAGGCTGGATTCCATTTTATATTAATTTGAACTTTTTGTGATCACGCACATATATCAAAGTCTAATTTATTTTTTTAATCCATTGTCCATTTTTCAAGCTTATTACTAGCTACTAGTTTCTCTACTATTCATATATAAACTTTAAGTCATGTTTCCTATTTACATTCAACATCCATATACTCATTCACTAAGTCAAGCCTTACCATGTTTTTGCTGCGCTAATCTGATATCTCAATACTTACATACTTACTCTTTGCTAATCTAGTTTGGTTATTTATCATATTTATCTTTATTTTATCTCATTGAAATATCATCAAATCGAAACTATAAAATATTCTACCTTTCAAACATTCATCTCACTATTATCAATCGTGTATACATGTATATATAAATCATAATATCATTCACTAGTATTCGTTATGTACAACTCAAACGATTTCTAAAATGTATGATTTCTATGCATAACTCATAAACTACATAAACGTCACTATACCTATAAGATCTATATCTAACTATAAACCTATCTATATATTCCTATAATAAACCTATCCTTTTTATATCGACCAATACATCTATAGACACAGCCAGAAGTAATAAATAACCCTATAAGCTCTTATGATGTTGGTAGTCTGAAATCTGTCGAAAACCATTTAAAATTGCATTTAAGAAACCCTTTTTCTGTAAACAAAATCAGTTTCAAAATTCGTTATCATAAAACCATATCGATCATCCATCATAACTCACTGGACGAAATATAAACGAGCGTCCAATGCCCGAATTGCGCGCACAGATCAGACAATGAACGAACCGATCCCATGCCGACAGAGGTTTGGGTCATACCATTTCTGATAGCTGAAACCCTTTTATTTAATTAGTTCATTTGCGTATTCTGTGTGACTATGTGTGTATGTAGATTCCACGTGTGTGTATGTAGATTCCACGTGTGTTATATATATATATATATATATATATATATATATATATGCTCTAGAAATTTCTAGGTTTTGTGTGTTTGTTTTATAAATGGGTGTGAAAAGAATCTTGATTAATATGGATATATGTATATAAATACTAATTTGGTAAATATCAATTTAATCCTTATAGTTTTACTTATTGTTGTCTTTTAATTAATTCTTTTTAAAAAAAATCCCCCATTTAACAATTAAATTTATCTCGCGTTCAGATGCGGCCTCACGCGCGGAAAATAAATTCACGCATCACGCTAAAATAACTCGGGATATTACATTCGACATCTAAACGCCATATGCAAGTATAATAAATTTATCGCTATCTAGGAGTTGGAGAGGCACAAGTTGTCACTTCCAGTGATGGTGTATATGATCTATTGACTTATTGTAGTGTAATGGATGATGATGATAAAGAGGAATTGCTAAAATCCATGAACCTTGAGATGGAGTCGATGTACTCCAACTCATTCTGGGAACTTGTAGACCAACCTGATAAGGTAAAACCCATAGGTTGCAAGTTGATCTACATGAGAAAGAGAGGAGCAGATGAGAAGGAACAAACCTTCAAGACTTGGCTAGTGGCCACGGGTTATACCGAGAAAGTGGGAGTCGACTATACAGAGACTTTCTCGCCAGTAGCCATGCTTAAATCAATATGTACTCCTTCCTTCATTGCCGTATATTATGACTATGAGATTTTCCAGATGGACGTCAAGATTGCATTCTTAAATTGCAATCTTGATGAATGTATATATATGGTACAACTAGAGGGTTTCGTAGCCCAAGGTCAAGAGCAAAACATTTGCAAGTTGCAGAGTTTTATTTA
>SKCR01033904.1:0-42598 GCA_019454045.1 Zanthoxylum bungeanum | reverse complement strand
TTGAGTTTACCCAATTTTGTCAACTTTGGCCTACCCAAAAAATTGGGGAAATTTGTTCCAAACACAATTTCTTCAAATTGATCTAATCAATCATTAATTCCAACTCATTTAAGCATACTATAACAAAACAATTTCATCAAAACATGCCCAAATTCGTTTTACCCAATTTTAACCCTAACTTTTTCATGCGTGTTCAAGGCTCAAGATACCATTTTGAGTTCCTAATTAGGTCCCAAGAATCATCGAAAACAAGCATAAAATCGCATGAACACATCAAGGAATAATGGCGGAAACAAATACTCACAATGATTGGTTTGAGATGCAAAGAACTCAAGTCTTTTTCCATTTCTCCTAGGCTCGGCAATGGCTTCCAAGTGCAGTGAGCTGTGCGGTTTTGATGGTTGAAGCACCTCCAAGATTCGGCCATGGTCATCACCATTGAAGCTCCAAGCTTCAAGCTTTTAGCTTCAAGCTTTTCCATGCTCACAAATTCGTTTCCCTATCACCATAATATAACCCATGTGTGTGCTAGCACTATTTCTTCTTCATTTAGTGTGATCAAAACCAAAAAAAATGAGAAGAAAAATGGTCCAAGACCGATTGAGAGAGAAGAAGAATTTCAAGGTTTCAAAAAACCTAGTTACCGATTTTGGAGAGAGGAAAAACGTGAATGTTGTTCAAAGAGAGAGAGAATAAAGCTTTTATATATGTTTTATTTTATTTTATATCATTTACCAAGTAAATAAATAAACATATATTAAACTTTAATTCAAAAGTCAAAAGCAAAAAGCAAATAATGCTTTTCAATCACTTCACATCACTATTCACATCACATCTCTTCACTTTATTAAAGTGACAACATGTCATATCACATCACTCAAAGTGACAAGTGATTTGATGATTGATGCGACTAGTGATTTGACGCTTGATGTGACTTGCGTGTCGCGCTTGAATTCGAAATACGAATGCGCTCGCAATCACTCTCGGGCTCGGGTTCGTTAATTCCAAATTAATGAATTTTCCGTCGCGTCGTAATTAAATGATCACGCCTAGCGAATTCACTATTTACGTCGCTAACGAATTAATTATAAATTAATTCGTTCGCCCGAATTAAAATCTAATTTCAATTCCGCGTCGAAATCAATTTCATATAATATATCGAATATATTATTTTTACCGATTAATTCCAAATTAATCGTTCTCTTCTTTAAACGATATTTTATCCCAGATAAAATATCTTCGTAATTAATCCCAGATTAATTTTCTCTCTCTAGAAATTAATCTTCTCTCTCTACTAATTAATCCCAGATTAATCATAGTGCGAGTCATACATCATCGGTGAATCTTGGGAAGCGACCCATGAGATCTCCGGATATGTTGGCAGCAAATACGGTCGTCGGACTATCCGAACACGTAAGTACCTCGTACTACGTTATACCGATTTACAAGACAAGGTTGGCTTCTAGCAAAGCGCCATCCCTACCCAATTCTCCAGAAATATTCTTACAGGAATATATAGAACTGTATCAAGCGTAGTATACCGCAGTATTGTGTATATCGGCCCAGTATCGGATAGTCACGTGCTAGGGCTGGGGCTGGATAAGTGTCTGCCCCGTCCGAAGCACATGTCGGATGTCTGGTAACTAGTCTCTATAATCAGATATTCATGACCTGGTCATAATATCATGATTGGATGCGCATCACTCAAGAGCACTAGTACCGTATCCTGCGTGACATCATCTCCACTATGACTGAAGTGATACTTCCGTCTTGACATCACACCCAATACACTACGACTCTCTGATAAACCCAGAAGTGGTGTACGCAGAGCCGGTTAAAGCCCTGTACCACCAAGACCAAAGTCTACCGATTATCGTAAGTATTAGCGGTGCAAGACTCAGGTTAAGACCAAATACACCTACCATGATGTCGGACTCCCATAGACACATAGTCATAATACCAATGGGATTCCGAGGGGTCTATCCAGAGCGAAGCTGTTTCCCGTACCATCGGTGAAACACAACCTCCTATCGCACTTGCATAAGTATCCAATACTTAAATATATGAGAACTATGCCGTTGTGCCCTCACAACGCGCACAAGTGCAATACTAGCCTATTCCGCATTATCGATGTCCTGTCTCGATAATACTACGACTAGGGATATTTAATGATTTATCCTACGTGGACTGATACTGTCTCATATCATTCTCCGTCCAGGAACAAATCATAGGGACCTCTCATCATTTATATATCTAAGGTGATCTAATCACAAATGATAAGAGTGCAATCTCCTTTGTCACATAGTTAATTTGTACAACAACACCATGATCTGTACAAATTGTGATGCTATGGTCATATTATCCAACACAGGTATACTGAAATTTTGCTTATGTTTCGGACAAGATTTCAGCCCCGGAATACCCCCAAAATAGTCCCCGAATAGCCCCCGGAACTGCAGTGAAAAACTGGACTGCTTTGGACCCGTTACACAACGGAATTGCACACAAATCAGTCCGATATTTGCGTGAACTGCAAGGGTGTATAAGGTCTGATTTTTCCACTCAAAAACAATCTCAACTCAGCCCCAAAATATCCCCAAAGTGTTTCCCAAAAAACCCGAATTAAAACAAAAAAAACAAAACAAGCCCCGAAATGAGTAACCAAGGTGCGACAATGAGGTGAAATAAAGCCTCACTGCCGTGACCTATAAGATTAGAGGAAGAAGATGATTTGTTCGTCACCACAAAGTCTTCCGTGCTATGACTCGTTACCAACGGAAAGTAGTGTGGGCTACACTCACAAAACGAATCCCTAAATGATTTAGAGATATCAAACACACTTAGTTTTGTTTTTCTTCTTATTGTTCTTCAAGGGTGTTTCTCAACTTTTGAGAGAATAGAGAAGAAGAAGAAGATGCATAGGGTTGCAAGAATGGGAGATATGCCAAAAAGAAAATCAAATATTCTTTTTATACTTAGGTCAAATTATTTCCAAAATAAATCAACTAATCCCCTCCCCATAAGGTGAAATTCGGCCAAGGCATAATTTTATCAATTAATTTTGTAACATGAATATTAATATCCATAAAGGAATTTATGTTACAAAAATAATTAGTTATTACATTGTCAAAAAGGTGTAATTACTAAAACCAAAGCCAAGGATTTATTGTTTCCAAAACAATCAATATCTTCCCCTTATTGCATTAGAGAATTCGGCCATGCAAGGAATAAAATAAAAAAATTTTGTAACATCAAGTCTTTAATTCCATAATTACAAGATATGTTACAAAATCAAATAGTTACTACTTTCAAAAAGGTGTAACTTCCAAATTAATGCCAAGGGTTTCCAAAAACCCAAAATTTGGGATTTCCAAGTTTAGCCTTCATTAAATTATATCATATATAATTTAATTATTAACAATAAATAATTATCATATAATCATTTATTATATTAATCATATATTACCTTTTAATATATAGTTCTAAGTGTGACTTAATTAATATTATTAATCATATTAATAATATTTATTCTTTTGTAAGTATATAATTGGACTATCCAATTATGCTAAATCCGCTATAGTATATTGAGCTAGCACGTGGACCAAATGGACCTACGGTTCCGAGCTCCAATAATCTCGAAATATTAATTAAGCTCTTAATTAAATATTCTGAATTATTAACTCCGGGTTATTCCACTAAAAACCCGAAGTTGCACTCTCGTTGTCGCAGATGATATATTAAGCCGAACTAAGTCGGTGTCCACCGATATAGTCATTACATATGAATTGACCCTTCACGAGTATCTCGTAATTAGAGTCGGGTCATAATGTCTGTTATACCCCTCTAATTATTTACCTTAAGTACCATTGATTCTCTAATGAACGATTTATTCATAACTATTATGAATTTTAATCTTTCTATTCGTAATAGAGAGACTTGAGCGCTCAAATCGTTCAAGTACCGAATCAACCCTTAAGAAAGATACTCATC
The DNA here is from genome assembly GCA_019454045.1 of Zanthoxylum bungeanum. NCBI lineage: Eukaryota > Viridiplantae > Streptophyta > Magnoliopsida > Sapindales > Rutaceae > Zanthoxylum > Zanthoxylum bungeanum. The sequence goes on along the minus strand of SKCR01033904.1, from coordinate 38,608 downwards.
TACTTCTCGCAAGAAGGAGTGAACACCATGTCTATGTAAAACGTTCCCAGCTACAAAACAAATTGTGTCCCCAAAGTACGTAGCTATTGGTCGGGACTGCAACACCAACCTCACCTTTGTAAATCAAAGGACATAGTCTACCATGCAGGAGTTCGTAGTACACTCAGGATTAAGATCAATCTATATATGACCATCTAGTAGATTGAAATTACTTTCTTAGTCTAACAGATATTATAAGAATGTCATTTCCATCTGGGTCCAGTCCTATATGATCGCATCATACAAGGTGCCTCCATTCTCATGTCTCTACATGGACGATCAGGATTGCCATACAACTATAGAATGGACCGCAGCTATAGATAAAACACAAACAAAGTACAGTACCCGCTTTGTTTGCTCTATGGACTATTTAAGATTACTAATTTCAGACTCAAATCCTCTTGTGTATGACACTCATACACTAAGTCTGAAGGCACATAAGTAATCTAGGGTATTAAGATATATAATATGCGAAAATTAAACAAACAATTTGATAAATGAATAATGCATCATTTTATTTCAAAACATATAAAACCGTTTACTTCACATGTAGCTCTAGGGCATACATTCCAACAGATTTTGCCTTTGCCCTTTTATTCACACCCCCAGAAGCCTTCGGCCAAGCCTTGGCCTTATGGGATCTCGAAGTAAAATGCATCTTGCGCTTCTCGCCCTTTTGGAAGCTTTGGCTCTGCCTCCTTGAGCATAGTCATTAACTCTCCAAGAGTTTTCTCTTGGTTCATGATGAACCTGCCACAGCTATCGGTTAGAGACTGTAAGATCAAATCTATGGAAGTCTCGGCCTCATAGGTAATGCCCAACTAACCTAGCTATTCGATGTCAGTAATCATCTGCGATACCTAGTGCTCGATAGATGTACCCTCTGATATACGTGAGCGAAAGAGCTTCTTTTGCAATTCATACTTCTAAGATCTAAGGTTAGATCTGTGAAGATCCTTCAATTTCAACATCATGGTATAATTGTTGGGAAATTCTACGGTCCCGAGGATCGAATAACAAGCAAGAAACAACATGTGAATACATCGAGGAAGTTGCGGAATACTTACATCGATCGGTTGAGGCGATGCGGTGAAGAACAAAAATTTTTATGCCCTTTGAACTCCATGAAGCTCACGGTTTTCACCGGTTTGTGCTCCTCCATTTTCGGTCCAAGCTCCAAGCTTTTGGGTGGTAATTCCAAGCTCACAAGTTGGTTTCCCTATCACCTTTGTATGTCTCCAAATGTGTGCTAGCACTTAGGAATTTTTGCCACAAAATTCCTTATCTTCTCCCTATAATTCACGGCAAAACCAGAAGGCTTTTGGAGAAGAAATTCTGCCTATGGGCGAATTGAGAAAGAGGAAAGAGAAGAGATCATGTGTTGGTTGGTTGTTACAATTGTGTATCTAATACACTAAAAGAAAGTCAAATACCAAAAAATCAAATAAAAGGTAAAAATGTCTTTCATTCACCAACTATTGAGTGTCAAACACTCTCTAACAACAACCACCATCACTATTTACTCTCAATCAAGTGACAAGATGTCACATCAATCAAACGCGCACACATGTAATACTAGGCTTTTACGCATTATCGATGTCCAATATCGATAATACTCTGACTAGGGATATTTAATGATTAAACCTTCGTGGATTGATACTGTCTCATATCATCTCAATCCAGGAACTAATCATATGGACCTTTCATCATTTATTCATCTTGGTGATCTAATCACAAATGATAAAAGAGCAATTTCCTTTGTCACATAGTTAATTTGTACAACAACACCATGATCTGTACAAATAGTGACGCTATGGGTCATAACTGTCCAACAATCTCCCACTTGGCCTATAGCTAGTCACTCGAGTGTCATACACCCGAACTATATACGGTTCGCTCAAATTACTGAGAAAAGATTTTCGTCAGCGGATTTGCATGATTATCATCTGATGCGATTTATACGATCATCACATCGCCACGATGTATGATCCGAACGAATCAGATGATTGATGTGACATCTTGTCACTTGATTGAGTAAATAGTGATGGTTGTTGTTGGAAGAGTGTTTGACACTCAATAGTTGGTGAATGAAAGACATTTTTACCTTTAAAGTGTAAAAAATGTTTGACACAGAACCTGTTAAAGCCCTGGACGACCTAAAACCAAAGTATATTGATTTTCGCAAGTATTAGCGGTGCAAGTCTCAGGTTAAGACCAAATACACCTACCCTGATTTCGGACTTCCATAGACACATAGTCATACTACCAATGGAATTCCGAGGGGTCTATCCAGAGCGAAGTTGTTTCCCGTACCATCGGTAAAACACAACCTCATACTACACTTGCATGAGTATCCTATACCCAAATATATGAGAATTATGTCGTTATGCCCTCACAACGCGCACAAGTGTAATACTAGTCTTTTACGCATTATCGATGTCCAATCTTGATAATACTCTGACTATGGATATTTAATGATTAAACCTTCGTGGATTGATACTATCTCATATCATCTCAATCCAGGAACTAATCATAAGGACCTTTCATCATTTATTCATCTTGGTGATCTAATCACAAATGATAAAAGAGCAATTTCCTTTGTCACATAGTTATTTGTACAACAACACCATGATCTGTACAAATAGTGACGCTATGGGTCATAACTGTCCAACAATAATGATCTAATCCTTAGTTCTGACGATGAAATTAAGGAGTCATTGCGGCAAGCATGATGGATTGAGCACTAAAGTTTTCATCACGATGAGTCTTCCAAAACTCATGCTCTACTATTTGCTGAACTCTGGGCTTAGGCACGAGAGGTCGCTCTATCAAATAGAGTAACTTCTCGGCTCTCAGGACTATTATGAGATTCATTTCCAATCTGGAAAATTATGCCGTTAAAGATATTTTCACCACCTAGGATTATGTCCCTTATGCTAATCTTTCAGTCATCTTGATTGTTATAGTCTAACTATCTAGTCAATGATTTTGGGTACACTCAAAATGTAATGATTACTATAGTCCAACTATATAATCAACTACAAGTGGAGTAGTATGTTGTACAATCTAACTGTTCAAAGAAATCAATATTCAATATTAGTCCAACTAATATATATTTATAACAACGATAAATAAAAATAAAAGAGCGTGTATTGGCAAGTATTTAAACAAAATTGCAAATTAATACTTGCCTCCAACTATTTTTCGGCGAGCCTCTAACCATCTGTGGAGTACTCGGGAAACCTAGTTTCCTATTGGGTTAGAATCTCGTTAAATAGCACACAACCTTGACTTTGGCCAACAAGCTGTATGAAACTTAACTAGGTAGATCTCTAAGATCAATTGGATCCCATCCGATTCCTAGATCCAGTAGGTGGACCTCCAAGTCCGAAACATATATCCAATATATGTAAATATATCCAATATATTTCCTAACCCTTTTCCTTTAAATCAACTAAGCCTTGGCTTTGGCTCAACAAGCTTAACGATTCTAGTTAAGCGCGACCAATTGACAATGGGAAAGCTTCGTAATCGAAGTCGATGAACTAGAAGTGACCTTAACTTTGGCCAACATGTCATAACCGCCCAAGACATACGATATGGAACAAAGCTTACGCGGTTCAAACACATCCGCGATGGACAAAGGTCTTGACTTTGGCCAACAAACCAATGCCAATCTTGGATCTTGAGAGAGAACCACTCAATGGAAGGAAAAAATGCTTAATATTTGATGAGGGTTTTTCGCGTAAATTGGCAACCAATTTATTATCTTTGAATAGGTCTCATCATACACCCTTAAGCATGAATTCTAAAAGCATAATAAGGCGCGAAATAAATTAATAATGATATACAGATGGATATATAACAAATTTGTTCCTAGAATAAATCTCTCTCTTTCGTCTCTCCCGCTAGTACTATTCTTACTTCTACCCAATTACATAATACTTCTAAAGAAACCTCATTTACATTGAGGGGAATTGGTGAGAAGAGAAATACAAAGAGAATAGAGATAATAGGCTGGACACGCAGGTCCAATTTAATAAATTCTAAATTTATTACAATAATTTCCAAAATTGCCATGACCCTTCTAATATCCATCTGATATATATTATTCATACAATACATCCAAGTATTCACACAAAGCATGTTATTCAATCAATCTAATCCATTAATTAATCTTTGAATAATGACCATCCAATGTTCAAACAACGATTTGATTTGCGCGAGTCCAACTCGTTTAAGAATAAATACTCAAAGTACGTATTCTTGAATTATATCGAACTACAATTTTAAATCCAATTTAAATTGTATCCAATACCAATTCATATTTAATTCCAATTAAATCATTACACTTTTAATAGTACCTTTTAGACTTGGATTCCAAATCCAATCTTCATGGGTCTCAAAGGCCCAATTAGTATCCAATACTATTTAATTAAAGTCCAATGGGCTTTTAATTAATTCTTTAGGCATGAGCTTTGGCCATTATGGATCAAACCCAATTACAAATGATAAAAGAGCAATTTCCTTTGTCACATAGTTAATTTTGTACAAGAACACCATGTCATTTACAAAATAGTGATGCTATGGGTCATAATTGTCCAACAATCTCCCACAGGGCCTATAGCCAATCACTCAAGTGTCCGACACTTGAACTATGTACAAGTCGCTCATACTTATACTGAGATATCACTTTCGTCAGCGGATTTACAAGGTTATCATATGATGCGATTTATTCGATCATCACATCGCCACGATGTATGATCTCACGAATTTGATAAAACTGTCGAAGTACATACTTGGACTGTTGATGGGACCATAATTCTTTAGCCTGTGTTGTAGCCTAGCTCAGCTGCTAACAAAACTACTTCTAATCTAATTAGGAATATTATAGATCCAAAATGCTTCTTCTGCTGCCTCAGCTGCAGCAATATATTCCGCTTTTGTTGAATCGGCAATAATATCTTGCTTGGAAATTTCCAGCTCACTGTTCCGTTGTTCAAACAAAATATGTACCCTTATTGCGACTTACAGTCGTCTTTATCGGTTTGGAAACTTGCAACGGTGAACCTAGTCACTTCAAGTTCTCCTTCTCCATGTTTTAAGAATGCATCTTAGTTCGTCTAAGATACTCAAGGATGTTCTTAACATCAATCCAGTGACCATCACCTGGATCGGCCTGATAGTGACTCCATATGCTCAAATCATATGAGACACCAAGTCACATACATATCTTTCAATGTACGGGTTCTCGGAGAGTGCCAACACTTTTAGATCTATCCCAGTAGATCTTTATTTCTAGAATAAAGGTTGCCTCTCCCAAGTATTCCATGGAGAATTTAATGAAAGCCAAGCTTTCACCGATTGTTAACATGGGAATGTCATTACTAAGAAGCAATACATCCTCAACGAATAGGACAATCATTGTCAGTACGCTCCCACTAACCTTCTTATATACACAAGAATCATCTTCATTTTGAATGAAACCATATACCATTATGATCTCATCAAAACGTTGGTTCCAAGAACACAATGCTTGCTTCAATCCATAAATGGATCGAATTAACTTGCAAACCTTGTTTGCATGTTTCGGCACGAAAAAACACTCAGGCTGTTGTATAAAACATCCTCCAAAAGGTTTTCGTTAAGGAAACCTTTTGACGTCCATCTACCATATTTCTTAATCGAAATATGTAGTAATAACAAGCATTATCCGAATGGATTTAATCATAGCAACATGTAAAAGGTTTCGTCGTAATCGACACCATGTTGATGACGATACCCTTTCACTACAAGCCTAGCTTTGTACATTTTTATGTTTCCATCCATGTTTGTCTTCACCATGAAGACCCATCTGTTACCAATAGGCACAATGCCTTCTGGTATATTAACCAGTTTCCAAACTTGGTTGTATAAATGGAATCCATTTTGAAATTCATGACACTTTGCCATAAATGAAGTCGATACCTTGTATCACTTCCTCATACGTAGGCGGTACATTATCCTCAATAATACTAATGTCTACGTGAGGTGAGATCAGAAACCCATACCTCTTAGGTTATTTTCCTACTATCTCCAACCTACACGGTTCTTGTGTATTAGAAGAATATGGTACGGATTCATCCCTGATGAACTGTTTGTGTTCCGTTAATGGATCGGTACCAAGAATAATATTACTCCGATTTTCATCGAGTTCTACTTTCCTCTCATTTACCACTGCATTTAGGTATTCCTCTTGGGAAAACCACATGGAGAGCAACAAATTTCTTTGTTCTCTTGTGAGTTGTGGAATTAGTTTCCTTTGGTTTCCATAGGATAACCAATTACAAATAGGCACTAATCCGATTTGGGTTCTAGTTCGGTACCATCCAAACATATGCCCAGCATTCCCAAATCTTCAGGAATGTGAAACCCGGTTTCTTTCCTGTCCATATTTCATACGAAGTCTGTCCAACAAACTTTGATGGAACCTTATTTAAAATAAGTATTGCACTGTTCAATGCGTATCCCTAGAAGGAAATTGGTAGCTCAGAACAACTCATCATTGACCTTACTATGTCCAACAAGGTTCGGTTTCACCGTTCGGACACACCATTCAATTGAGGTGTTCCAGGAGGAGTTCACTGTGAAAGAATACTATACTCTTTCAAGTAATCGAGAAACTTATTGCTTAAGTATTTCCACCACAGTCCAATCGTGATGTTTTAATACTTTTGGCGGTCTGTTTTTCTACTTCGTGTCGAAACTCTTTGAATATATCAAATGTTTCCGATTTGTATGTCATAAGATACACATAACTATAACGCAATGCAACATCTGTAAAGGTTAAGAAGTATTCATAACCATCTCTAGCCTAGCTAGACATTGGACCACATTCATCACCATAAACGAGGGGTAAACAGCTCGGTGGCACGTACACCCTTTACCGCTAAAAGGAATTTTAGGCACTTTGCCTAATAAATAAGATTCGCATACATCATTTGAATTAGGATCAAATTCTTCCAAGTATCCACTCTTCGAAAGTGCGGATATACGAGTCTTGTTAATGTGTCCCAGACAACAATGCCATAAATAAGTCTCATCTGATTAATTCAGTTTGAGCCATTTGTTTGTCATGTTATATGTTTGAGATTTGTTTATATTCAAAATATAAATACTGTTATTCACATCTAATGTGTATATCTCAATATCATCTTTATAAACAAAACACTTAGTTTTCATGAACATAAAGGTATACCCGCAACGGGTTAAACTAGATATAAAGATAATGTTTCTAGTCAAACTAGGTACATTATTATAATTTCATAATTTAAGTACATGCCCAAAGGGCAGTTCCAAAACTTAGGTTCCCACAACCAAAACACCGACTCCCGTCCCGTTTCTGACTCGCAAGTCAATCTCATCTGAAGCCAGTCTCCTGCTAATCAGCAGATTCCGCACATCAGTACATATCTATGTACCGCATTCAGTATCAAAAATCCAATTTTTAAAACTAGCAGTGGATATGTTTATGATAAACATACATGAAGTCGGAGCCTTGCCCGTCTTCACTTCCTTCATATTTGCCTTGTCCATACGGCAGTCACGCTTCCAGTGACCCCTTTTTCCACAATGTAGGCAGACATCTTGGGATATGTCATTTGTCTTCCCAGAAGACAGTGATGATTTTGCCTTTGCCCTTTTATTCACACCCCTAGAAACCTTCGGCCAAGCCTTGGCCTTCTGGGATGTCGAAGTAAGATGCGTCTTGCGCTTCTCGCCCTTTTGGAAGATTTGGCTCTGCCTCTTTGAGCATAGCCATTAACTCTCCAAGAGTTTTCTCTTGGTTCATGATGAACCTGCCCCAGCTATCGGGTAGAGACTGTAAGATCAAATCTATGGAAGTCTCGACCTCGTAGGTAATGCCCAACTAACCTAGCTATTCGATGTCAGCAATCATCTGTGACACCTAGTGCTCGATAGATGTACCCTCTGACATACGCGCGTGAAAGAACTTTTTTTGCAATTCATACTTCTAAGATCTAAGGTTAGATCTGTGAAGATCCTTCAATTTCAACATCATGGTATAATGATATAATCCTTAGTTATGACGACGAAATTAAGGAGTCATTGCGGCAAGCATGATAGATTAAACACTAAAGTTTTCATCACGATGAGTCTTCCAAAATTCATGCTCTACTATTTGCTTAACTCCGGGCTTAGTCCCGAGAGGTCGCTCTATCAATATAGTTACTTCTCGGCTCTCAGGACTATTCTGAGATTCATTTCCAACCTGGAAAATTATGCCGTTAAAGATATTTTCACCTAGGATTATATCCCTTAACGCTAATCTTTAAGTCATCTTGATTGGTATAGTCTAACTATCCAGTCAACGATTTTGGGTACACTCAAAATGTAATGATTACTATAGTCCAACTATATAATCAATTACAAGTGGAGTAGTATGTTGTACAGTCTAACTGTTCAAAGAAAGCAATATTCAATATTAGTCCAACTAATATATATTTATAACAACGATAAATAAAAAAAAAGAGCGCGTATTGGCAAGTATTTAAACAAATTTGCAAATTTCATACTTGCCTCCCACTATATTTCGGCGAGCCTCTAACCTCTGTGGAGTACTCGGGAAACCTAGTTTCCTAGTAGGCTAGAATCCCGTTAAATAACACACAACCTTGACTTTGGCCAACAAGTTGTATGAAACTTAACTAGGTAGATCTCTAAGATCAATTGGATCCCATCCAATTCCTAGATCCAGTAGGTGGACCTCCAAGTCCGAAACATATATCCAATATATGTAAATATATCCAATATATTTCCTAACCTTTTTCCTATAAATCAACTAAGCCTTGGCTTTGGCTCAACAAGCTTAATGATTCTAGTTAAGCGCGACCCATTGACAGTGGGAAAGCTTCGTAATCGAAGTCGATGAACTAGAAGTGACCTTAACTTTGGCCAACAAGTCATAACCGCCCAAGACATACGATATGGAACAAGGCTTACGCGGTTCAAACACATCCGCGATGGACAAAGGTCTTGACTTTGGACAACAAACTAATGCCAATCTTGGATCTTGAGAGAGAACCACTCAATGGAAGGAAAAAAACGCTTAATATTTGATGAGGGTTTTTCGCGTAAATTGGCAACCAATTTATTATCTTTGATTAAGTCTCATCATACACCCTTAAGTATGCATTCTAAAAGCATAATAAGGCGCAAAATAAATTAATAATGATATACGGATGGATATATAACAATTTTTTTCCTAGAACAAATCTCTTTCTTTCCTCTCTCCCGCTAGCACTATTCTTACTTCTACCCAATTACATAATACTTCTAAAGAAACCTCATTTACATTGGGGAGAATTGGTGAGAAGAGAAATACAAAGAGAATAAAGATAATAGGTTGGACACGCATATCCAATTTAATAAATTCTAAATTTATTACAACAATTTCCAAAATTGCTCTCACTCTTCTAATATCCATCTGATATACATTATTCATACAATACATCCAAGTATTCACACAAAGCATGTTATTCAATCAAACTAATCCAATTAATTAATCTTTGAATTAATAACCATCCAATGTTCAAACAACGATTTGATTTGCGCGAGTCCAACTCATTTAAGAATAAATACTCAAAGTATGTATTCTTGAATTATATCGAACTACAATTTTAAATCCAATTTAAATTGTATCCAATACAAATTCATATTTAATTCCAAATTAAATAATTACATTTTTAATAGTGCCTTTTAGACTTGGATTCCAAATCCAATCTTCATGGGTCTCAAAGGCCCAATTAGTATCCAATACTATTTAATTAAAGTCCAATGGGTTTTTAATTAATCCTTTAGGCATAGGCTTTGGCCATTATGGATCAAACCCAAGATGCCAAGGCCCAATTAGGAATCACCCTTTGCCAAAAATCAATTTAAGCCCAATTAAATTATTTAAAGGCCCAATGTCATATTTTAACTTTATGGAAATTGTTTTAGGCCCAATTGGATCCAACCCAATTGTCCAAAACCAAACTTGGCCCTACCAAGCCCATTAAGCCCGATTACTACAAATAAATTAATACATTATTCTAAATTACATATTAATTCAATTCAAGTGTAATTAACATAATTAATTAATTAATCTAATGTTTCCAAAACACTAATTAATTCAATTAATCATGCTCTTTAATTCCAATTCATGTCCAACACAAATTGAAGCAAAATTAATTCTTCCTAACATGCTCCATTCACGGTAATCATCATGAAATAACATTCAATTCCGATTTCAATCCAATTAAACCAACAATTAATATTCATTTCATGCAATTAACATATCCAATTGTTAAAATTTTCAAAAATCACCATGAATCACCTAGGGCATATATTCGGCCAAGGGGTATATTTTGGGGAAAATTAATCCTATCAATTTTTCACAAAATCAAAGATGCACAAATCCAATTTAACATCATATAAACATAACCCAACCATCAATTTAGGCATTTCATGCTCCAAACACAAAAATCCCAAATTAAAGTCATGAACCATAGATTTTCAAATCAAACTTAGGATGGCTTTGATACCAGTGTTAGTGTTCCTAGAACAAGCCACAAGATCTCTAAGTTCATTTGTGTGTGAATAAAGAAGAGGAGTTGCAGAAATACTCACAATGCTTGGTAGGAAAATCAAGTTTTTCATGGATGTAATGGAAGCTCCAAGCCTTCAAATTGAATTCCAAACTCTATGATTGGTTTCTCTATCACCTCATTTGTCTCCTTAAGTGCTAGCTTTAGAAGAATTTTGCAACAAAATTCCATGGAGAGAGCTAGAAGTTTTCGGCCAATGGAGATTTGGGAGAGAAGAGAGAGTTTTGTGTTGCTGTGAATAGTAACTTGTGCTCACTTCCAAAGTTGACCAAATTAATATATACTAAGTTTGTGTGTTGGAATTAGCTTGAGTGTTTTAAAAGCAATCTAAACTTTTCACTCAACCATTACCAAATTACATCAAATGTCAAACATATTGATGTAAGTTGGTGGACCCCATTTTAAATTCCAAATTTAAGTCGGACAATCCAACACGCAACTTCGCTCGGGCCCGGGTTCGTTTAATTCCGAATTAAATGAATTTGCTGTTGCGACTGAATTAAATCAAATTTAATTAAATAATTATGCCTTGCAAATTATTATTAAAGTCGCTTACTTATTAATTCTAAATTAATTTGTTCGCTTGAATTAAAATCCAATTTAATTCCGCGTTGAAATCTAATTTCAATTAATATATTCGATATATTATTTTAGCCCAAATAAATAAATTAAATAGAAAATCCAAATTCACTATTAATTTATTTTACCGATTAATTCCAAATTAACCGCGTTCTTTGTTCTCGACGAATTTAATCCCAGATAAATTCTCGACGCAATTAATCCCAGATTAATTCTTTCTCTGTTAATTAATCCCAGATTAATTCTTGCCGTAATTAATCCCAGATTAATTTTCTCTCTCATAATTAATCCCAGATTAATTATGTTCGAGTCAAATGTCATCGGTGAATATTCGGGAAGCGACCCAAGAGATCCCTGAATATGTTGGCAGTAAATACGGTCATCAGACTATCAGAACACGTGCGTACCGATACCACATTCTTATCGATTTACAAGACATGATTTGCTTCTAGCAAAGCACCGTGCCTACCCAATTCTCCAGAAATATTCTTTAAAGGAATATATAATCTTTATCAGGCGTAATATACAGTGTATTTCGTATTACGATCCAATATCGGATGTCACATGCTAGGTCTGGGGCTGGAATTGTAACTGCCCCATACGAAACATATATCATATCACTGGCAACTAGTCTCTATAATCGGATAATCATGACCTAGTCATATTATCCCGATGACTGCAGTACTTAAGAGTACCAGTTCAGTATCACTGCGTGATCATCATCTCCATATGACTGAACTGATACTTCCATCTTGACATCACACCCAATACACTATGATTCTCAGTAAACCCAGAAGAGGAGTACACAGAACCTGTTAAAGCCCCAGACGACTAAAACCAAAGTATATTGATTGTCGCAAGTATTAGCGATGCAAGTCTCAGGTTAAGACCAAATACACCTACCCTGATTCGGATTCCCATAGAAACATACTCATACTACCAATGGGATTTAGAGGGGTCTATCCAGAGCAAAGCTATTCCCGTACCTTCGGTAAATAGAACCTCATATCACACTTGCATAAATATCCAATACTTAAATATATGAGAACTATGTTGTTACGCTTCCTTAACGCTCACAAGTGCAATACTAGCCTATTCTGCATTGTCGATGTCTAGTCTCGATAATACTACGACTAGGGATATTTAATGATTAAACCTTTTGTGGATTAATACTGTCTCATATCTTATTAATCTGGTACTAATCATATGGACTTTTATCATTTATATATCCAGGTAATCTAATTACAAATGATAAAAGAGCAATTTCCTTTGTCACATAGTTAATTTTGTACAATAACACCAAGTCTTTTACAAAATTGTGATGCTATGGGTTATAATTATCCAACAGTCACGTCACCGATCTATTCATGATCAGACCTCCGCCTGTTCATTGGGTGTGGACTGATGCTCATGATATCCAGTGCGTATCAAGATAGGATACGTTAGTCCTGTGTACATGGCATATGCATCCTCACGTGTTTACGATCTAGTAAATCCATGGTCGTGGTATAACTTCGGAAATCAGTTCCAAGTGTTATTTAGAGATCGTAAATTGAAAGTCGACTATATTATACCGAATGAGTTTGACGTTTTTATCTATACCCAAAGTATAATATGGATAGCCTGTGACGGAGGGATTATAGTATGTAATGACCTCAGCTTGCATAGTTTAGCGAGATTATGTGGTCGTCATAATCCATAAGTGGGTGGATTATGGACACGAAATTAGATTTCGTGACGGATAAACCTAAACTTAGAGAGTCTCACAATATAAAGTGTACTCATTGAGCACTTGGGCAACGCGATATGAATAATACAGATTATTCATAATACTTCATCGGATTAAGTGAGTTGATTCGAATCATTTAATCGGTTAAACGATAACACATGCATTATGAGATTTTTACCAATCGTAATTATTGTGTATTTGTATTTTATACATAATACGATTAGATACACATTAATTAATCGTCAAATGAGATTTTGACACATGCCATAAATATACGTATTTGTTATTTATTGAAAATAAAAATACATATATAATAATAATTATATTAATTGATTATTTGGATATTTAATTGTTAAATATTTAAATGATTAATTAATAAATTTTTTTCATAAAATTATGAAATTTATCCAATTATTATTGGTTCACGTGGCATGATTTATTTAAGCTTAGGTGAGAAAATATGATTTTACCACATTAAAGCTTATCTTATCATTATTTTAATTTAATGAAATTAAAATATAAAATTGGACAAAAATGCCCCATAATGTCGGCAATAACAAGTTAAAAAGGGAAAATTTGTTTTCTTCATCTTATTGAACCACCATTGCCGAAACCACACAATGAAAAAGCCCTAGGGTTTGTCTGAACAAACCATGAAGAAAACAAAGGAAAATTCAAGAAAAAGGCTTAGGAAAATTGAAGATTAAAGGTAATCCTAAATCTTCTTGAGCTTGGAAATTTTTTTCTTATTTTTTGGAGTTATTAGAATGATTCTAGGTTTCCTTTGTTTCTTAAATTTTGGGCTTTTGATTGTGGTTGTTGGAGATGGAAGTATTATGCAAGTGTGAAGTTGATTTGGGTAGTATTATTGTAATATTTATCCAATTTTTTCATTAGATGATATGTTGTCATTCTAGAGTGTTATGACCACTCTTGTAATGTCTAAAATTTTTCTTGGGTGGTTCATGTGTGGTGACTTTGGTTAGTGTTGAGATTAATTTGATTAATGTTGAAAAATTGGATTTAAAGCATGAAATTTGGTAATTTCGGTTTCTGAATCATATTTGAGTAAACTGGAAATTCTGTGATGAATTTGATGTCATATGAATGTATTGGATGTGTTTTGGGAGTTGGAACAATTTCCGGAAAATATTTCGGAGTTGAAATAAGCGAAAACGGTGAAAAACGGCGTTACCAGATGACTTTTGAGCCAACCGGGTGACGACTATCGAAACAGTGAGTTTTTCACTGTTCGGGCAGCCCCTGAACTGCCCTAACACTATTGGGGCTGACCTGGGCAGTCTCCATAAGTGTCTGGTGGTCGTTCAGTCAAAAAATGCATTTTGCATCATTTTACGGAAAAATACTTTTCGTAAAAGTTTCGCGATGTTTCCTATATATTTATGTCGTTATTTGTTATCAAATAAATAGGTTTAGGTGAAATATGAATAAATTATTCATATTAGATATTGAATAATTTATTCGGTAATTTGAAAAAGTTTTAAATTATTATTCACCTGAACTATGTACATGTCGCTCAAACTTTTGCTGAGATATAGCATTCGTTAGCAGATCTGCAATATTATCATCTGATGTGATCTTTTTGATCTTCACATCGCCACGATGTATGATCTCACGAATCAGATGAAATCTCGAAGTACAAACTTGGATCGTTGATGAGAACGTGGTTCCTTCAAACTTGGATCGTTGATGAGAACGTGGTTCCTTAGCCTGTGCGATAGCCTCATTATTGTCACAATATAAAGGTACGGGCTCAGCTGCTAACGGAACTACTCCTAATCCAATTAAGAATTTACGGATCCAAACTGCTTCTTTTACTGCCTCAGCTGCAACAATATATTCCGCTTCTGTTGTTGAATCAGCAACAGTCTCTTGCTTGGAAGATTCCAGCGCACCGCTTCATTGTTCAAACAAAATATGTACCCTGATTGCGACTTACAATCATCTTTATCGATTTGGAAACTTGAATCTGTGAACCCAGTCACCTCAAGTTCTCATTCCCCATAGACTAAGAAAGCATCTTAGTTCGTTCTAAGATACTTAAGGATGTTCTTTACAGCAATCCAGTGACCATCACCTGGATCGGCCTGATAGCGACTACATATGCTCAAAGCATATGAGACATCAGGTCGTATACATATCATGGCGTACATGATCAATCCGACTGCTGAAACATACAGGATCCGAATCATTGCATCTCTCTCATCTTGAGTTTTAAAACACATGTCCTTCGATAGAGAGACGCCATGTGACACCGGAAGCAGCACCCTCTTGGACTGATCCATGTTGAATCTCTTCAACACTTTGTCAATATACGAGTTCTGGGAGAGTCCCAGCAACTTTATAGATCTATCCTGGTAAATCCTTATTCGTAGAATAAAGGCTGCATCTCTCAAGTCTTTCATGGAGAATTTTAACGAAAGCCAAGCTTTCACCGATTGTATCATATGAATGTCATTGCCAAGAAGCAATACATCATCAACGTATAGGACAATGAATGTCAGTATGCTCCCACTAACCTTCTTATATACACAAGAATCATCTTCGTTTTGAATGAAACCATATTCTTTTATGATCTCATCAAAACGATGGTTCCAAGAACGCAATGCTTGCTTTAATCAATAAATGGATCAGTTTAACTTGCAAACCTTGTTTGCATGTCTTGGTACGACAAAACCATCAGGTTGTAGCATGTAAACATCCTCCAAAAGGTTTCCATTAAGGAAAGTGGTTTTGACATCCATATGTCATATTTCATAATCGAAATATGCATCAATAGCAAGCATTATCCGAATGGATTTAATCATGGCAACATGTGAAAAGGTTTCGTCGTAATCGACACCATGTCTTTGACGATACCCTTTAGCTACAAGCCTAGCTTTGTACGTTTGTATGTTGCCTACCATGTCTATCTTCTTTTTGAAGATCCTGTTGGATAATATGACCCATAGCGTCACTATTTGCACAGATCATTGTGTTGTTGTAGCAAATTAACTATGTAATAAGGAAATTGCACTCTCATCATTTGTGATTAGATCACCATAGATATATAAATGAAGAGAGATGATATGAGACAGTATCAGTCCACGAAGGATTAATCATTAAATATCCCTAGCCGTAGTATTATCGAGACTGGACATCGATAATGCGGAATAGGCTAGTATTGCACTTGTGCGCGTTGTGAGGGCACAACGGCATAGTTCTCATATATATAAGTATTGGATACTTGTGCAAGTGCGATAGGAGGTCGTGTTTCACCGATGGTACGGGAAACAGCTTCGCTCTGGATAGACCCTTCGGAATCCCATTGGTATTATGACTAGGTGTCTATAGGAGGCCGAAATCAAGGTAGGTGTGTATAGTCTTAACCTGAGACTTACATCGCTAATACTTACGACAATCGGTAAACTTTGGTTTTGGTGGTGGGGGATCTTAACTGGTTCTGTGTTCACCTCTTCTGGGTTTATCAGAGAATCGTAGAGTATTGGGTGTGATGTCAAGACGGAAGTATCACTTCAGTCATATTGGAGATGATGTCACGCAGGATACGGTATTAGTGCTCTTAAAGTGATGCGCATCCAATCGTGATATTATGACCAGGTCATGAATATACGATTATAGAGACTAGTTACCAGACATCCGATATGTGTTTCGGACGGGGCAGACACTTATCCAGCCCCAGCCCTAGCACGTGATTATCCGATACTGGGCCGATATGCACAATACAATTGTATACTACGCTTGATACAGATCTTAATATTCTTTAATGGATATGTCCGGAGAATTAGGTAGACTTGGTGCTTTGCTAGGAGTCGACCTTGTCTCGTAAATCGGTAGAACGTAGTACTTGGTACGTACGTGATTCGGATACTCCGACGACCGTATTTACTGCCAGATTATCCGGGGATCTCATGGGTCGCTTCCCGATAATCCACCGATGACGCACAACTCGCACTCTTGAATAATCTGGGATTATACAGAAGAGAGAGAAATTAATCTAGGATTAATAACGGAGATATTTTATCCGGGATAAAATATCGTCTAGAGAGAGATAACGATTAATTTGGAATTAATCGGTAAATTAATATATTCGATATATTAAACGAAATTAGATTTCGACGCGGAATTAAAATTAGATTTTAATTCGGGCAAACGAGTTAATTTAGAATTAATTCGTTAGCGACGTAAATAAGAAACTTTGGACTGGTTTTGAACCAGAAAAATCGTGAGCAAGGGAAGCCAAGAGTTGGGTTTTCATGGTGAAAACTGCAAGTGCTAGCACACTACGAGTCTTGCGAAGGTGGTAGGGAGGTTCACCCATGAGGCGGGACTCATCCGACGGAGTTTGGAGCTTCGTTTTGAGACCCGAAACTGCCAAGACAGTGAGCATGGACTGGTTGCAGTGGCGTGAGCAGGGCAGTACGTTTTTGGCCTTGATTCGTCTTCAAATCGACATAACCGATCAATGTGAGTATTCCGCTACCTCCGTTGATGTATTCACACATTATTCATGTCTTGATTTGATCTTGGGACCTTAGAAAAACCAACAGATCCATTTACAACCAATATGCTTAATGCCTTCTGGTACATCAACCAGTGTCCAAACTTGGTTGGTATACATGGAATTCATTTCGGACTTCATGGCTTCTTTCCATAAAGTGGAGTCGATACCTTGTATCGCTTCCTTATACGTATTTGGTTCATCTTCCTCAATAAGATTGATGTCTATATGAGGTGAGATTAGAAACCTATACCTCTCAGGTTATTTTCTGACTCTCTCTGACTTACGCAGTTCTTGTGTATTAGAAGATTGTGGAACACTCTCATCCCTGATGGACTGTTCGTGTTCCATGAGTGGGTCGGGGCCAGAAACAGTATCACTCTGATTTTCATCGAGTTATACTTTCCTCCCACTTACCACTGCATTCATGAATTCTTTTTCTAGGAAAATTGCATGAAGAGCAACAAATTTTTATTCTCTTATGGGTTGTAGAAATAATATCATTTCGTTTCCTTAGGATAACCTACAAATAGGCACTTATCCAATTTGGGTTCTAGTTTGGTACTATCCAAATGTTTAACATATGTCCAACATCCCCAAATCTTCAAGAATAAGAAGCCTGGTTTCTTTCCTATCCATATTTCATATGGAGTCTGTTCAACAGACTTTGACGAAACCTTATTCAAAATAAGTATTGCACTGTTTAATGCGTATCCCCAGAAGGAAATCGGTAGCTCTGTGCGACTTATCATTGACCTTACCATGTCCAACAAAGTTCGGTTTCTCCGTTCGGACACACCTTCAATTGAGGTGTTTCGGGAGGAGTCCACTGTGAAAGAATACCATATTCTTTCAAGTAATCTTGAAACTCATTGCTCAAGTATTCTCCACCACGGTCCGACCGTAATATTTTAATACCTTTGCCAGTCTGTTTTTCTACTTCGTGTCGAAACTTTTTGAATTCATCAAAAGTTTCTGACTTGTGTTTCATAAGATACACATAACCATAACTTGATGCATCATCTGTAAAGGTTACGAAGTATTCATATCCACCTCTAGCCTGGCTAGACATGGGCCCGCATACATCACTATGAACGAGGCTAACAGCTCGGTGGCACGTACACATTTACCATTAAAAGGTGTTTTAGGCATTTTGCCTATAAAACAAGATTCACAAACATCATATGAATTAGGATCAAATCCGTCCAAGTATCTATTCTTCGAAAGTGTGGATAAACGAGTTTTGTTAATGTGTCCAAGACGATAATGCCATGAATAAGTCTAATCTATTTTACTCAATTTGAGCTTATTGTTTGTCATGTTATATGTTTGAGATTCGTTTATATTTAAAATATAAAGACCATTATTCACATTTATTGTACATATCTCAATATCATCTTTATAAACAAAACACCCAGTGTTTCTGAATAAAAAGGTATTCCCGCATCGGGTTAAACTAGATACATAGATAATATTCCTAGTCAAACCAGGTACAAAATAACAGTCGCCTACTGTAAGTACATGCCCTGAGGGCAGATTCAAAACATAGGTGCCAATTGTAGGGGTTTTTAGGGGCATAATCCGGTAACGTAACGGAAGCGGTGAAAATCCGATTTTCAGATTTCAAAACTTTTTCTCGGATTAATTAAATAAACATATTTATTTAATATTCCAATAATCAAATTATGAAATAAATTTCAATAAATCATATTTAAGTGAATTTACCAAATTACCCTTACTTTGGTATTTTGTCCATTTTAGTCTGAAATTGATCTAATCAATTTTGAATGATTCTAAATCATTTCTAAGATGAACTTAGCATGTTCAAAACATCAAAACACCAAAAGCACCAAAAATCCCAAATTTTGACTCCAAAGCCGAGAGCACCATTAAGGGGGGGTTGTGCATTTTGTCATTTCATGCATCAAAACACATCAAGATGTAATCCAATGAACATGAAACTTTGTATGCATCATATACACACACAAATATACAACATATATGAAAAGCCCCAAATTTGGAATTGGTCATGAACCATAATTTTTTAATTTCCACAAATTGGACAAATTAGACCAAATACATTAAATCAATTACTTCAATCATCATTCTTCCATCCAATCCAAGTCTCAACACAATGAAACAACTCAAGATCAAATCTAGGTCATTTAAGAGTGGGTCAATAACTCTAGATTAGCAACATGGTTTCCAAAACCTTAAAAAAAGTTTACAACTATAATAGTCACAACCTTCCTTCACCATACATGCTCAACACTTCAATCGAACTTCCATCAACAAAAACACAAAGAAATAATCTAAGAACATCACATGTTGAAGCCTAGAACCTAATGAACATTTTCCTCTCTAATAGCAAGTTTGAAAAACTTACTAAAATTCCAAGCTTCTTTAATCTTTCTTTCTTTCTCAACCTTTCTTTAAGTTTCTTCAATGGAGTTTTCTTTTGTAAAGTGTATTAGGTTAAGTGTAAAGTGAAATGAAAATCAATATATACATGTATCAATTAAGCCTTGGCCGAATTTCACATATACAAATATAAGTCATGTAATTTCAATTTCATTTCAAATTTATTTAGTCAACTTGCATAAATATCTAAATACAACTTTATTAGATATTTAATTAAGTCAACAAAGGCAACTAATATCATTTACTTTAAATATCCTAATGTAAGATATTTATATTTTAATTAATTTAATCATTTAAAAATTAAATAATTAATTAATTAATCAAATACAAATATATTAAATATATGTACAATATTTACATTAAATATTAAAAACATATATTCATTAGGATATAAGTCAAATAACTCATTTTGACTATTAATCAATGTGTATTTAAATTAATCAAGTATTAAATGTAAATACACAATAATTAGGCAAATGACTATCTAGTCCCTTTAGCACGTATCTTGCGTTTAACCTTTAAACGACTTTATAAATAATCAATATTATTATTAATGTTGCTTTAGTGCTCTACGAGTATGTTTCATTATTGAGACTCTCTAGATTCAGATATATCCGTCACGAAATCTAATTTCGTGTCCATAATCTATCCACCCGTAGATTATGACGATCACGGATAATCTGCTGTACATACAGGTCGAGGTCATGGCAAATGTATAATTCCTCTGTCACAGGTATCCGGATAAATCCCAGAGATATAGATGTAAACGTCAAATCTCTATCGGGATTATCCAGTCGACTATTTTATTAGCAATCTCAAAAGAATGTTTAGAACTAGCTTCTAAACTTTACCACGGGCCCATGGTTTTATCTGATTGCTAATCATATGGACTACCTATGCTCTGGTACACAGAACTGACGGATCCTATCTTGACACACATAGGACACCCTGAGGATCTATCTACACCCAACGAACAGGCGGAGGTCTGATCTTAATAGATCGGTGACGTGACTGCCGTCTAAGTGTAGAAGATGTCTCATGTGCCCACAATGGCATCTCAAGTCTAAGAATCACAAGTGCTACTCAACCCAAGAAGATTCTTATGGACGCTAGTGTACCATCCATTAAGAATCTTCGGTGAGTCGTTCAGTGTTTATCCGCTATAAACACCTACACGTCTATACTAGTCCTCCAAGACTTATGGTTCATTGAGAAACCATTGGAATCATATATTCCAGTATACGACATGTACCGGTCTCAACGGGTTTACTATACTGACCAAGTAGTGTAAACCTTGACCAGGAACTGTCTGAGAATGACAACGTCATGATACTCTCAATGTCCGTTGCGACGCTTTTGCAACTGTATCATGACTAATCATTCTAGGGTCATTACGTCTTTACCATATAGAAAGATAGATTATATTATAGAAACTGCATATATTATTCATAATAATAATGTTTTACAGAAGTATTCAACAGAAATACAACCGGGAATTGGCGCTATGAGCACCAACCCCAACAAAATCTCCCACTTGCTCTAGTGCCAATATTGATTGCATCTAATACCCATCGACTCCACGTGTTTATCAAACAGCTTCGGAGGTATAGCCTTCGTCAGCGGGTCTGCTACATTATCTTCACTCGGTAGCTTGCACACGAAAATATCCCCTCGCGACACGATCTCTCGAATGATATGGTACTTGCGTTCCACATGTTTCGACTTCTAATGCGCCCTCGGTTCCTTTGCTTGCGCAATGGCTCCAGTATTATCACAGTATAACGGAATCGCATTCTCGATACTTGGGACAACTCTCAATTCTGTGATAAAGTTCTTTATCCACACAGCCTCTTTTGCAGCTTCAGAAGCTGCAATATATTTCGCCTCAGTGGTGGAATCAGCTGTCGATCCCTGTTTGGAACTCTTCCAACAAACTGCACCTCCGTTAAGGGTAAAGACAAATCCAGATGTAGACTTTCTATCATCGGGATCCGATTGGAAATCGGAGTCTGTATACCCATTAACCTGCAGTTCGTTTCCTCTATAAACTATTAACTTATCCTTAGTACCTTTAAGATACTTTAGGATATGTTTAATGGCCATCCAATGGTCATTACTTGGATTGGACTGATATCGACTAGTTACGCTAACAGCGAAACTGATATCAGGCCTCGTACATAACATGGCATACATTATGCTACCCAAACACGAAGCATAAGGTTGGTTAGACATTCTAACCTTCTCATCTTCTGTTTGTGGACACATATTTTTAGAAAGATGTATCCCATGTCTGAACGGTATGTTTGATGTCTTACAGTTACCAAAACTGTACCGTTCCAAGATCTTATCTATGTACGTTGATTGGGATAACCCAATCAACCTCTTTGTCTATCTCTATAGAGTTTTATCCCTAAAACATAGGAAGCTTCTCCCAGGTCATTCATGGAGAAATTCTTACAGAGGTACGCTTTAACGCTTTGTAACATACCCAAATCATTCCCAATGATTAGGATGTCATCAACATATAGGACTAAAAATAAGACCATGCTCCCACTGGCCTCTGATACACACAGGATTCTTCCGAATTCTTGAGAAAACTAGACGATCTAATAATCTCGTCGAATCGAAGATTCCAGCTTCGTGAAGCTTGTTTAAGTCCATAAATGGACTTCTTAAGCTTACACACCATGCCCGAGTTTTCACTGGACGCAAAACCTTCCGGCTGTTCCATATAGATTTCTTCATCAAGAAATCCATTTAGAAAAGCCGTTTTGACATCCATTTGCCAAATCTCGTAATCATGATACGCAGCTATAGAAAGAAAAATCCGAATAGACTTAAGCATTGCAACTGGTGAAAAAGTTTCATCGTAGTCGACGCCAGGTCGCTGGTGTAACCTTTTGCTACCAGTCGGGCCTTGTAAGTTTCAACCTTACCATCAGGCCCACGCTTCCTCTTGTAAACCCATTTACAACCAATAGGAACAATTCCTTCGGGAAGCGGAATCAAGTACCAAACTTGATTTTCATGCATTGAGTCAATCTCGGATTTCATGCCACTTTTCCATTTCACGGAGTCGATGTTCAACATCGATTCTCTATAGGTGAAAGGATCTGTCTCTTCAACTAAGAGAACATCCAGACTCTTTTCTTGTATCAAATACAAGCGTTCAGGAGGTCCAGACACCCTTTCCGACCTACGGAGTGTGTGTGTTGAAGGTCCTTCATCTACTTGAACTTCAGGTTCCTCCGTTGGTTCGTTGTTTTCAGGTTGGACTTCATCAAGCTCAACCTGTCTATGATTACCACCTTCTGACAAGAATTCTACTTCTAGAAATTTTGCGAAGCGAGCTACGAACACATTTCGATGCTCGGTATCATAGAACAGATATCCCCTCGTATTCGAAGGATATCCAACAACCTAAACTTCTAAACGCTGCCCTGCGAGGAAAGCTTATCTTGCTGAGTCACCCTGAAATAGGCAGGACAACCCCAAACCTTAATGTAATTAAGATTTGGTCTCCTACCGAACCATATCTCATACGGTGTCGTAGGAACAAAAGCCTTTGAAGGAATCTTATTCAAAAGATGTGCGGCTGTTAAGGGAGAGTAACCCCATAAGTAATATGGAAAATCTGTGAAACTCAACATCGATCGGACCATATCCAATAAAGTCCGATTTCTCCTTTCAGATACACCATTGAGATGTGGTATACCTGAAGGAGTATATTGAGCGAGAATCCCATTCTCCTTCATATAATCCATGAACTCACCACTCATATATTCGCCGCCTCGATTTGATCGAAGGCATTTAATATATTTACCAGTTTGTTTTTCTACATCATTTCGGAACTCTTTGAACTTTTCAAAGGTTTTCGATTTATGTCGCATCAAATACACATAACCGTACCGTGACAAATCATTGGTAAAGGTAACGAAGTACGAATAACCACTGTGAGCAGTTTGACTTAGTGGACCACATACATCAGAATGTACGAGTTCCAATAAGTTAGTGGCGCGGTGTCCAACACCAGAAACTGGGGCTTTGGTCATCTTTCCCTGAATACAGGATTCACAAGTTGGATAGGATTTAATGGTAAGATCTGATATCAAACCATTCATAACCAATTGGGTAAGGCGTTTAACGCCAATGTGACCAAGTCTCATATGCCAAAGTTCAGTATTATTAATTACAGGTAAACTACGTTTATTAACTCCAGTATTTAATATATCTTTAGAAGTTTGCAATGTATAATGACCATGCTGGTTTGGACAACAAAGGATCTGAATATTATTACTATCATATAAATACAAAGAACTATTCTTAATATTAATACAAAAGCCTTCTGTATCAAATACAAAAAGTGATATAATATTTGCGACACATCCTGGTACAAAATGACAGTCATATAACAAAAGTGTCCCATTCGGCAATGAGATCTCGCATACTCCCACTGCAACTGCATCCAAAGAGTCTCCACTCCCCCAACACAATGCATCTCCCTGGGCTTCAGCCTCCTACTTTCCTTCAGCACCTGCAACGAATTGCAAATATGAATGGGACAAGCAGAATCTAAAATCCAGTTGGATGTAACGGCTTCACAAGCTAAAGATAAATCAATAACTGGAAAAATAAAAGTACCTGATGTAGATGCTCTGTCTCTCATCAGCTGGGCAATGTAATCAGGACAGTTCCTCTTCCAGTGCCCGACTTTGCCGCAGTGGTGGCATTTGTCTTCAGAAGCCCTTTTGGCTTTGCAATCTTCGCCTGTTGTTGAGGACCAAAAGCCTTCTTCTTCTTCTTGCATTTCTTGTTCTTTCCCTTGGACCATCCTTGGGAAGAAGCCGAAAGAGAAGTAGTTCTAGGAGGAGCGGTACTCCCTACTCCCTTCTTAAGGTCCTCTTCTGCCGTGAGCAACATCCTATGTAGCTCCTGGTAGGTACAGATAGTCCCTTGCATGTTGAAGTACATCACGAACTGGTGAAATGAAGCTGGTAGTGAACCAAGAATGACACTCCTACCGAGAAATGTCATTCAAGATGAGATTATGTTGCCTCAATTGATCGATCAAATCGATCATCTGAAGAACATGTGGGCTAACACTTTGCCCCTCATCCAGATGCGCATGGAACAGTTCCATGGAGACTTTGTGAACAATCACTTGTTCTTGGTTCTCAAACGATTGTCTCAATCGCGTCATCATACTATAGGAATCTAGCATACCATAGTACTGTTGCTTGAGTTTCGGAGACAGTGAACTAAGGATGTATGATTTAACCCTTAAATCATCATCCTTCCAAGTTTCAAAAACTTGGCGTTCCTCCTCCGAAGCATCCGCACCCACTGCAAGGGGCAACGGACCCTCAAGAACATAACCCAGCTTTTCGGAATCGAGGACAATCCTCAAATCCAATTTCCCAGTCTGCAAAGTTCTCAGCGCCTTTCAGTTTGTTCGCATCAAGCATACGCGCAAACTGATTTGTGGATTGTGCCGCCATCGCCAATCTATCATATAGATCACGAAAAACGGTTAGCAGAAATTAAGCAGTTTCATATAATATCAAAAGCATAAACTAGATCATGGATTTTTAATCTAATATGCCCCTCCCACTAAATCATGCAATACTGTAATCCCAAACAGAATACAAAATTTTAATAATTAAATTAAATACTAATAGTGAAAAGTGGATCCCGTGAATATATTTCGGCTCACAGCAGAGGCACGGTCTCGCCTACGTATATTCATCAGGTAGACAACTCATTTGTCAATCATTCACTAATGACTCCTAAGTATCCGGTCCTGGCCGTTTCTCGTTGTCGCTACGAAGGCAGGCCCACAAGGAGACGTACCAAGGTTAAACTCGTCAATGATAAATCAAGTTACTTACGTAATCCTGACAGCTAGGGCACGTTCAGAATTATGCTTTTACTTGAATTTACCTAGTATCTGATATACGTCCTATAAAATAAATCTTTATCGGCTACACCCTCACAGCAGAGGCACGGTCTCGGATGTAGTCACAAAGAAGTATTCATAAACCGTATGGACAAGACGGACCATATAACATGCATCAAATACATAATTACATTCAAACCCTATTAATTAGGGATTTTCCGCTAAGTGTCATACACCTAAATCTAACCAATTTAGATCCTAATTAGCATGCATAAAGTCAAGAAAACATGATTAAACATTGATTCATGAAGGCTAATCATATTAGGTGGCCTAGAATCAGACTCGCTCTGATACCATTTTGTATGGGGTTTTTTAGGGGGTGAATCCGGTAACGCAGCGGAAGCGGTGAAAATCCGATTTTCAGATTTCAAAACTTTTTTCTCGGATTAATTAAATAAACATATTTATTTAATATTCCAATAATCAAATTATGAAATAAAATTCAATAAATCATATTTAAGTGAATTTACCAAATTACCCTTACTTGGTATTTTGTCCATTTTAGTCCGAAATTGATCTAATCAATTTTGAATGATTCTAAATCATTTCTAAGATGAACTTAGCATGTTCAAAACATCAAAACACCAAAAGCACCAAAATCCCAAATTTGACTCCAAAGCCGAGAGCACCATTAAGGGGGGGTTTTGTGCATTTTGTCATTTCATGCTTCAAACACATCAAGATGTAATCCAATGAACATGAAACTTTATATGCATCATATACACACACAAATACACAACATATATGAAAAGCCCCAAATTTGGAATTGGTCATGAACCCTAATTTTTCAATTTCCACAAATTGGACAAATTAGACCAAATACATTAAATCAATTACTTCAATCATCATTCTTCCATCCAATCCAAGTCTCAACACAATGAAACAACTCAAGATCAAATCTAGGTCATTTAAGAGTGGGTCAATAACTCTAGATTAGCAACATGGTTTCCAAAACCTTAAAAGAAAGTTTACAACTACAATAGTCACAACCTTCCTTCATCATACATGCTCAACACTTCAATCAAACTTCCATCAACAAAAACAAAAAAAATAAAGAAAAAATATCTAAGAACATCACATGTGAAGCCTAAACCCTAAGGAACATTTTCCTCTCTAATAGCAAGTTTGAAAAACTTACTAAAATCCAAGCTTTCTTTAATCTTTCTTTCTTTCTCAAGCTTTCTTTGTTTCTTCAATGGAGTTTTCTTTTGTAAAGTGTATTAGGTTAATGTAAAGTGAAATGAAAATCAATATATACTGTATCAATTAAGCCTTGGCCGAATTTCACATATACAAATAATAATTTTTAATTTCAATTTCATTTCAAATTTATTTAGTCAACTTGCATAAATATCTAAAAACAACTTTATTAGATATTTATTAAGTCAACAAAGCAAATATCATTTACTTTAAATATCCTAATGTAAGATATTTATATTTTAATTAATTTAATCATTTAACAATTAAATAATTAATTAATTAATCAAATACAAATATATTAAATATATGTATAATATTTACATTAAATATTAAAAACATATATTCATTTAGGATATAAGTCAAATAACTCATTTTGACTATTAATTAATGTGTATTTAAATTAATCAAGTATTAAATGTAAATACACAATAATTAGGCAAATGACTATCTAGTCCCTTTAGCACGTATCTTGCGTTTAACCTTTAAACGACTTTATAAATAATCAATATTATTATTAATGTTGCTCTAGTGCTCTACGAGTATGTTTCATTATTGAGACTCTCTAGATTCAGGTATATCCGTCACGAAATCTAATTTCGTGTCCATAATCTATCCACCCGTAGATTATGACGATCACGGATAATCTCGCTGAACCATACAGGTCGAGGTCATGGAAATGTATAATTCCTCCGTCACAGGTATCCGGATAAATCCCAGAGATATAGATGTAAACGTCAAATCTCTATCGGGATTATCCAGTCGACTATTCTATTAGCAATCTCAAAAGAATGTTTAGAACTAGCTTCTAAACTTTACCACGGGCCCATGGTTTTATCTGATTGCTAATCATATGGACTACCTATGCTCTGTACACAGAACTGACGGATCCTATCTTGATACACATAGGACACCCTGAGGATCTATCTACACCCAACGAACAGGCGGAGGTCTGATCTAAATAGATCGGTGACGTGACTGCCGTCTAAGTGTAGAAGATGTCTCATGTGCCCACAATGGCATCTCAAGTCTAAGAATCACAAGTGCTACTCAACCCAAGAAGATTCTTATTGACGCTGGTGTACCATCCATTAAGAATCTTCGGTGAGTCGTTCAGTGTTTATATCCGCTATAAACACCTACACGTCTATACTAGTCTCCAAGACTTATGGTTCATTGAGAAACCATTGGAATCATATATTCCAGTATAACATGTACGGTCTCAACGGGTTTACTATACTGACCAAGTAGTGTAAACCTTGACCAGGAACTGTCTGAGAATGACAACGTCATGATACTTCTCAATGTCCGTTGCGACGCTTTTGCAACTGTATCATGACTAATCATTCTAGGGTCATTACGTCTTTACCATATAGAAGATAGATTATATTATAGAAACTGCATATATTATTCATAATAATAATGTTTTACAGAAGTATTCAACAGAAATACAACCGGGAATTGGCGCTCTGAGCACCAACCCCAACACCAACGGCCAAAACAAGCGACTCTCGTCCATTTTCAACTCGTATGCGTCTCACACCTAAGTCCATTCTCATGCTAATCTGCAATCATGCACACAGTACATACATGAGTACTACATCCAGTTATCAAAAATCCAATTATTTTTAAAACTCTAGTAGACATGTTTATTATTCAATAACAAACATAAACCTGAAGCGCGGAGAGCCTTACCCGCCTTCGCTTCCTCCAAGTCCGCTTGAACTTAAGGCAGTCACGCTTCCAGTGACCCTGTTTGCCACAGTGTAGGCAGACGTCTTGGGATTTGTCCTTGTCTTCCTAGAAGACTGTGATGATTGAGCCTTGCCCTTCTTCTTTTTCTTCTTCACACCCCCAGAAGTAATTTTCATTAACTCTCATTAACCCTAATTTTTCAATTTTTTTTTTGTATTTTTGCTCATGATAGTGCAGTTATTAAGTATTTTCGTGTATTTTATGACCTTATACTCATGGATTAAGCATTATATGTTGAAATGCCCAAATTCCTTACATTTTAGGGGCTGGCCAAATTTCCTTTTTGTGAATGGGGGTTGTTTTGTGTTATTGATGATAAAATTGTGTTAGTTCATGTGTTTGGATGATGTTTTAGTTTGTAAAATATTATGTTGTAAAATTTTGGACTGTGAGGAGGGGTGAGATTTGGCCAAGCTATGAAGTAATGGATGGTTGTTTTTAATGTAAAATGAAGTCTTGAATCATATTGTTGAGCAATGCTGATGTAATATGATTAAAATGAGGATATGGTTAGCTAGGATTATAAGAATGGTGGAATTTAGACATGTCGCACACCAAATGTTCAAAGTAATACCCAAGCTCGGGTTAAATTAAGAAATTAAACATTTTCATATGTTATAAAGAGTGTTATAATTGTTAAAATTATGTTGAGGGTTTTTCGGATTAAATGTATTAAATAAGAAGGCGAGAAAGGGAGTTAGATAGTGAAGTCAGTTTCTGTCCCATTCCGCATAGGCTGTGTTGGGTCACTTATAACTTGAGTTATGTATGTTTAATTGATGAACCGTAAAATATTTAGAAACTAGACACATAGAGGAGTAACATATCCAAAAATTAGAATTTTAGATTTAAGATGCGGCCGAACCGAATTTGTGAAGTTGGCGACCCTACTGCCAATGTAACCAGTTTTTCAGCTTGAACAGCCCCTGAACTTTAGATTATAACTTGAGTTTCTGAAATAAAAATTGAGATCCATAAAAACTGACAAAAACAGACACAATAAGGTCCATTATATTAATATTTCAGCCTTTTGCTTCATTCCCAATCAATTACATCGATTTTTTAAAGTTAGACATTAAACAGTGAGCTTTCAGAGACTTAATAGAATCTAAATTTCTGCTCCCGCACTTGTGTAACTCCAATCTTAGCCCGTAAAAATTCGTAGACCACGCTTATAAGTTAGTAACTCAGCGAAGTCAAGTATTCATACATTTTATATTTTATTTATTAATCGGAAACATATCTCCACACTTATATTCTAATAAAGTTAGAGATTATATAGTATCGGCAGGAACTGCGACTTCTTCTTCGACACCATGAAGTAGTGCCAGTAAATTTCCATATCTGTGAGTGGATATTTTATTTTCATATATTTTATTCATTTAATAAAATTATATGAATTTATTTATATTCAAGTTATACTTTGAGATGAGACCAAGTTGCCAAATGCTTTGATGAGTTAAAAAAAAAATTTACTAGCTAAAAATGTTATCATGTTTTTGATATTTTAAGATGATTTCTTATATGACTTTTTATAGATGGGGGGAAATCCCAATCTCATAGATTTTTGGAATTGATGGATACAACATACATGTGCATATGTAATTCCAGTACTATGAGGATAGCAAGATGTAATACCCCAAGGCACTAGTTAGGCGTGTGGAGAGATGGCGATACGTAACGTCCCTCATACGTCAGTTGTTTTCCAAATGAGATTTTGAGATTTTCAGAAACAAAAGTTTTATGAAAAAGTTTCAGAAAGAATTAGTTTACGAGAGATCTTAGAGTTTTACAGAAAAAAAAAAAGAAGTTTTTAGAAAATTTTACAAAAAGAGATTTATTTCAGACAAAAAAGAGTTTCAGAAAAGATTAGTTTTCTTGTAAAATGAGATGATTTTGATTTCAGAAAATAATTTTTTCATAAAGCATTTTAGTTCTCGTTTTAAACTATCTACTCATTAGTCATCAACGATCTAACCCCCCTCATTCTCCAGTGTTTTATATTTTACAGTTCTACTGAAATGAGTGCTCGGGAAGATGGATAATGATGGCAGTCACTAGGGTTATTGGGTCCACACATAAGTCATGTCTGAGATATATGGATCAGTCAAAGACAATGTTGTAAAAAGTTAAAGTATAGGTCATGTATAAATTACATGAGAGTCATTACTTAAGGTTGTCGAGTCGAAGTTACCAGAATTTAGCATAGCAAGTTTTAGAGTTGTAATGAACAAAGGTTGCTTAATGAAATTAAGTTGGGCAAGTAGCCCTCTAGTGTGTGTGTGTGTGTGATTCGTGTTTTTCGAATAACTAGAAAAAATAGTAAAGTTCAAATAGTCAGTCAATTAGTTAGAGTCTGGGGGTGATAGGGTAACTTATCGACTTGCAGTAGCATCTCCGAGAGGGAGATGTTACAACCTCAGAATGAGGATGAACATCAGATAACTTCATGAATGAAGTGGAACCTTGAAATGAGGATGAACAGTAGACAACTTCGAGAATAAAGTAGATACTAAAAATAAGGATGAACATCAGATGGCCTTGAGAATGAAATGAAACTTCAGAATGAAGATAAACAGCAAACAGCTTCGAGAATGAAGGAAAGCCTCAGAATGAGGATAGACATCCAACATATTTCGATAATAAAGACAACTTCGAGAATGAAGAAAACTCCGAGAATGAGGACAGACATCAGACCGCTTCCGGAATGGAGTAAAACCTCGAGAATGGGGATATGATCGTAAACAACTCTAAAATATAGTAAAACTTTGGGAATAAGGCGAAAGTATCACGAACAGATTCTCGGAATTGGAGATAGACATCGGAAAGAATCAGACAGATCAAAATGCCAATAGCAGATGGAAGAAAATCATGTTAGACGATCAAAATGCTAGCAGCAGATGGAAGAAAAATCTCATCAGATGAATCAAAATACCAACAGCAAATAGAAGAAATCCCATCTGACGGATCAAAATACCAACAGTGGATAGAAGAAAACCCCATCAGACGGATCAAAAATCCACCATGATAAAAGAAAATAGAGTAAAAGACCATCACATGGATCAAAATACCCACCAATGATAGAATCAGATGGAGCAAAAGGCCATCAGATGATCAAAATTCCACCGATAATAAAAGAAGATGGAGAAAATCGCATCAATCGCTCATAAATCAAATTCCACAGATGATAGAAGCAAACGGGAAAAAAATGTCATCACATGGATCAAGATGGCACAATGATAGAAGCGGATGGAGCAAAACACCACTAATGACAAAAGCATATGGAACCAAGGCCATCAGATGGACTAAAATGTTATAGTCCAAATGAAGAATTATCGAGTAGATCAAAAACGCTGCTCAAGTTAATCCAGAACATCTTAAATAGATAAAAATTTCATGGGAAAATGGATCAACCAACAATTAAACATTAATAGGATAGGTCAAAAATGTTATAAGATTGATCAAAATATCATCAACATCAAAAGAATATGACCAAAATGATGCTCAAGTCGACAATACTCCAAGTGGATCAAAACATCATCAAATAAATCAAACTGAAAAAATAATTCCCGAGAGGATCAAAATTCCTATTGAATAACTCAACAACCAATCGAGGTATCGAATGACCGATGGTCCAACAATTATCACAACAGAGATCGAGGCATCTGATAAATCGATCAAGGCATCGGAGGACCGAGAGTCCAACAACCATGACAGTAGAGATCGAGGCATCTCTCAACTCTCACAAGCCACCGAGGGGCTCGAGTACCCATTTTCATTTCAACTTCCCATAGCCACCGAAGAGCTCAAGCGCCTATTTTTACCTAAAACGATCCAAGCATCGATGGCCTGATGTCATCTTCATCTTCACACCGATTGAGGCATCAACAGACTTGATGGTCCATTCAACTCACAATCAAAATGAAGCCCAGCCCGAAGCCTGCGAGTCTATAAACTATTAGAGCTGGGAATGAAGCCTGGTAAGATTGAAATATCTCGACACTAATTGAAGCATCGACCACATGTAGGTTCATCAACTATTGGAGCTAGGAATGAAGCCTGGTTAGATCGAAACATTTCGACATCAAACGAGTTATCGGCGGCCTTTAGGTCTATCAAATACTGGAGTTGGGAATGAAGCTTGGTGAGATCGAAGCATATCGACATCGATCGAAGCATCGAAAGTCTGTGGGTCTAGCTATTATTGGAGCTGGGAATGAAGCCTGGTGAGATCAAAGCATCTCGACACTGATCGAAGCATCAACAGCCGGCAGGTCTATCAATTATTGGAACTGGGAATGAAACCTGGCGAGATTGAAGCATCTCAACACCAATCTAGTCATTAGCAGCATGCAGGTCTATCAACTATTGGAGCTAGAAATGAAGCTTGGTGAGATTGAAGCATCTCAACACAATCAAAGTATCGTAGGACCTGAGGATCCGAATATCAGTCACAGAAGCTCAGACATAAACTCAATACCCCATTGTCAACAATAATATTACTATCATAGGTAAATTCGGTGATGCCAGGCGAATGGGGTAAGTGAAAATATATGCATGACTTTGATAGAAATGTCATTGTCACACACTGCACAAGCCTACCAAAGTGGGGGCGACTGTAGACATTGTATTTTTATATGTCCCGATGATAAGTCTCATATAGGGACACCACATGAATGTTTAGAGGTGTTGTAAGGTTTAAGTAATGAAGAAGAACCATCTACATCCGGACGGATATAAGCCATCACATCCGGCCGGACATGACCATCACATCCGACCGGACATAGCCTAAGTCAGGCCGGATATGCGGTGCGTTTCTAGTTTTGCAGAAGGATTCAATATTTCTTTCTTTTTTAGCCAACTTTCATAAACTCATATTCTTTCCCCTTAACCACGTTTCTCAATTAACTTTTTCCTTATTACCATCCTCCATAATTGCCAATTTCCTTTTAAATAATTTCCTCATTAAAGAGATTATTTCCTTCTTTAAACTGTAAATTACTGTTATAAAATGAGACCCTTACACAACCAAAGGGATCCGAATCTTAGAGACCTCAAACTGACCATTTACTAAAGAAATCATAAAACACCCACATAGAGCGAAAAAAAATAAGATCATTTCCTTGAATCTCTCTCTCCAGTAAGGAAACCCAATAATCAACCAAGAATCTCGGAGCTGAGTTACACCTTTAAACTCTAGTTTGGCATGTACCAATTTGACACAGTATATCCAGCCAGACATCTTATATGTCCTGATGGATATGCATTTGTCATAAATTAAGTCTGGACATACATAAGGCTACATCCGGTAGCAAGTTTTCTTGTGGTATATAGGATGGAAACCTAGACGTAAATTTCATAGCCGAATCTGAATGGATGGTAGTATGGTTTGCACTTGGGATATAACTCCACGTACTAAGAAAATGATAACTGCCAAATTTGTTCGTCCTTACATATGTTCTTTACTGTTATTTGGTATAGCATAGATTGTTTATTCTTATTCACTTTATTAGATTGTTGTTTCATCTGTTCTACATCTTTTTATTATTATTGCATGTGTTTCATGATTTTGGATTATATGCACCTCCAGCCAGTATTGTAGTAAGTTCGATTGGAAATACATGTTCATATTCATATCTGGTCGGCCATGCTCATGTCCAGCTAGATTTAACTAATTTCATTATGTTTATACTCTTGGATGCTTATTTATCTTTATTTACCATCTTTTATTTCTATTTTTTCATTCTTGCGTGTTTTAGCAAATACATATAGCAGAATCTTATGATGTCATCGATAAATTGATAAAGTAATTTTTACCGCCTCTTATTTGCACAACATTCATATCACACACATCAGTGTGAATAAGTTTCAAGGGTTCAGAATTTCATTTTATGGATTGAAATTATG
Source organism: Zanthoxylum bungeanum (assembly GCA_019454045.1). Classification (NCBI taxonomy): domain Eukaryota; kingdom Viridiplantae; phylum Streptophyta; class Magnoliopsida; order Sapindales; family Rutaceae; genus Zanthoxylum; species Zanthoxylum bungeanum. Next base: position 3,854 of record SKCR01033904.1, on the reverse strand, counting down.
TTCTATTCATTTTTCACTTTAACACATGCTTCAGATTTATGTTGGTTATCAATTATGAATCTACATATAAGGTTCATGTAAATTAATTTACACATTTTATAAAAATTAACATGCCCCAACCTACCATGTCATATATTTTGTGACCCAATAATATAAGTAGAAAATATAGCTTTATTATTATTAATAGCACTGTGTCAGTTGACTGTCTTTATATTAAACTTGAAAAGGCCCTCAGTGAGGTATCATTTTCCCATGTAGACATCATTTTTAGTCATAACAAATTTATTAGAAACAAATATAAGTTTAAGGTCATTCTTGCAAAGAAGGGATCCCGAAACTATATTTTTCCTCATGTCTGGAACATGCAATACATTTCTCAATGTTAGCTCTTTTCCCGAAGTCATCTTCAGAATCATTGTGCCTTGACCTACCACTTTGGAGGTGGAAGAATTTCCCATGGTCAATTGGTCTCCATCGTCGACCTTTTGATATGTAGAAAACATCCCACTATCAGCACATATGTGGCGAGTAACTCCAGTGTCAACAATAAGATTACTACCATAGGTAAATTCGGTGATGCCATACGAATGGGGTAAGTGAAAATATATGCATGACTTTGATAGAAATGTCATTATCACACACTACACAAGCCTACCAAAGTGGGGGCGACTGTAGACATTGTATTTTAATATGTCCCGATGATAAGTCTCATATAGGGACACCACAAGAATGTTTAGAGGTGTTGTAAGGTTTAAGTAATGGAGAAGAACCATCTACATCCGGACGGATATAAGCCATCACATCCGGCCGGACATGACCATCACATCCGACCGGACATAGCCTAAGTCAGGCCGGATATGCGGTGCGTTTCTAGTTTTGCAGAAGGATTCAATATTTCTTTCCTTTTTAGTCAACTTTCATAAACTCATATTCTTTCCCCTTAACCACGTTTCTCAATTAACTTTTTCCTTATTACCATCCTCCATAATTGCCAATTTCCTTTTAAATAATTTCCTCATTAAAGAGATTATTTCCTTCTTTAAACTGTAAATTACTGTTATAAAATGAGACCCTTACACAACCAAAGGGATCCGAATCTTAGAGACCTCAAACTGACCATTTACTAAAGAAATCATAAAACACCCACATAGAGCGAAAAAATAAGATCATTTCCTTGAATCTCTCTCTCCAGTAAGGAAACCCAATAATCAACCAAGAATCTCGGAGCTGAGTTACACCTTTAAACTCTAGTTTGGCATGTACTAATATGACACAGTATATCCAGCCAGGCATCTTATATGTCCTGATGGACATGCATTTGTCATAAATTAAGTCTGGACATACGTAAGGCTACATCCGGTAGCAAGTTTTCTTGTGGTATATAGGATGGAAACCTAGACGTAAATTTCATAGCCGAATCTGAATGGATGGTAGTATGGTTTGCACTTGGGATACAACTCCACGTACTAAGAAAATGATAACTGCCAACTTTGTTCGTCCTTACATATGTTCTTTACTGTTATTTGGTATAGCATAGATTGTTTATTCTTATTCACTTTATTAGATTGTTGTTTCATCTGTTCTACATCTTTTTATTATTATTGCATGTGTTTCATGATTCTGGATTATATTGCACCTCCAGCCAGTATTGTAGTAAGTTCGATTGGAAATACATGTTCATATTCATATCTGGTCGGCCATGCTCATATCCAGCTAGATTTAACTAATTTTATTATGTTTATACTCTTGGATGCTTATTTATCTTTATTTACCATCTTTTATTTCTATTTTTGCATTCTTGCGTGTTTTAGCAAATACATATAGCAGAATCTTATGATGTCATCGATAAATTGATAAAGTAATTTTTACCGCCTCTTATTTGCACAACATTCATATCACACACATCAGTGTGAATAAGTTTTAAGGGTTCAGAACTTCATTTTATGGATTGAAATTATGTTCTATTCATTTTTCGCTTTAACACATGCTTCACATTTATGTTGGTTATCAATTATGAATATACATATAAGGTTCATGTAAATTAATTTACACATTTTATAAAAATTAACATGCCCCAACCTACCATGTCATATATTTTGTGACTCAATAATATAAGTAGAAAATATAGCTTTATTATTATTAATAGCACTGTGTCAGTTGACTGTCTTTATATTAAACTTGAAAATGCCCTCAGTGAGGTATCATTTTCCCATGTAGACATCATTTTTAGTCAGAACAAATTTATTAGAAACAAATATAAGTTTAAGGTCATTCTTGCAAAGAAGGGATCCCGAAACTAGATTTTTCCTCATGTCCGGAACATGCAATACATTTCTCAATGTTAGCTCTTTTCCCGAAGTCATCTTCAGAATCATTGTGCCTTGATCTACCACTTTGGAGGTGGAAGAATTTCCCATGGTCAATTGGTCTCCATCGTCGACCTTTTGATATGTAGAAAACATCCCACTATTAGCACATATGTGGCGAGTAACTCCAGTGTCTATCCATCATTCTCTCAGGTTTCCAACCAAGTTGACTTCAGTGACAACTGCTGAGAGGTTCAACCCTGAGATCTCATCTGTTATCAGCTCATCTTTAGTGACATGGGACTCATTTTTCTTTTTCTTGCCCTTATCATGAGATTTCTTGTTCCTGCATTCTTTTGCCATGTGACCACTTTTCCCACAGACATAGCACTTTTCATTGGTCTTCTTGCTCAATTGGGAAGAACCAGCTCCACTATTCTTTCTCTTTTTGCTACTTTTTCCACCCTCAATTATGTTGGCCTTAGACTCCAAAGTCTCATAGCTAGCATTCTCGGACTTTCTGTTGTCCTCTTCGATTCTCAATCAAACTCCCAGATCTTCAAGACTCATTTATTTCTTCTTGTGTTTCAAATAATTCCTGAAGTCCTTCCATGATAGAGGCAACTTCTCAATAATTATGATCACTTGAAATGTCTCATAGAATTTCATTCCTTCATCCAATATTTCATGAATGATCAATTTTAGTTCCCCAACTGAGACATTATTATCCTTAAATCTATCATTTTATATTCCAAGAACCTATATACGATAAATTTCTTTTGTCCGGAATCTTTTGTTTTGTACTTCGTCTTAAGAGAATCCCATAATTTCTTTACAGAAGTTGTGTTTTGGTACACATTGTACAGGGTATTATCAAGATCACCCAAGAGGTAGTTCTTGCACAAGAAGTTACCTTGCGACCATGCCTTAATTTACACTTGCCAAGCTGCTTCAGTCTCTCCCTCCACAGGATCCAGATGAGTTTATTTGAGATACTTAGCCAACTATAGTATGGTCAGGTGGAACAACATTTTCCTCTGTCGTGGTTTGAAATTTGCTCCACCAAATTTATCCGATTTCTCTCCATGAACAACCGACACTGTGATATTTCCACTAGCCATTGTAATTATAAATAAAACAATTATCGATAAGTCTAAATAAGACAAATCACACAAAGATCAACTTATGATCATGTTTATATGTTACACTAATAATTCACTTGTTATTATTTTAAATAGTAGTACCAAATAATACAAGTCCTTGAATTTGTGACTAAAATTTCTTATGATAGGTGAACAAAGGAAATTCCCAAGGGATGAGGGACATCCGGTGTAACCACTTAAATTTTTGCCCTCTTAGAATCTTATCACTTTGATGACATAATTTCCTTAATAACTTTCTCAATAGAAAATCTTAGGCATTCAATTTTTAGTATTACACTCTAATTTTCAACAATTAATACAATAATTATTTAAGTAAATAAATTCAATTAAGCTTGGATGGAATTATTTTTGAATAACTCAAACAAAGTCTTTATGATACACTTTT